>JBBPBK010000128.1:0-304961 GCA_039720395.1 Liquidambar formosana | reverse complement strand
CTGGCTCACACCGAGCCCTAGTTAGGGACCCAAGTCCAACCACTGGCCCAACAGGCTGTGGGCCAGGTGCAACGAAATGATAAGAGACGGTCTCTGAGGTACTGATGACCTTAGCCCCTTGTCACCTGATAACAGTAAGCCCCTATTAAAGGATGAGGCCTCAGGCTCTGATAAACTGCTATTGAAGGAAAGAAATCAGTTAGCTCTAGGTGCCATATGCCACCAATTATGATGCCACCTGTAGACATCCTTATCAGATACTTAGGCCACGTAAACAAAACTCAATCAAGAAGCTAGCATGAAAGATTCACAATCTTAACACCATTTCATTCAACCACGTTATACCCTTACAGGAGGCACCAGGGAAAAATAAATAAAGAAATAAGACAGACAGACGTAGGAGTATGAATAAAATTTAATCCAAGCTACCAAGTTCTTCCAAGTATATGGACTAATTTCCCCAAAAAGATACACGTAAATAGAAAGAGATCCTTCAAGGTAGAATATATCTTGCAAAACTAATTCTAACCAGTAATTCAAATGCCATTTCTTGAGACTGAAGCAGGTGCATTTTCCATTAACAGATATTAAAAGAGGAAGCCACCCCAAGAAACAGGCATAGACTATTAAGAAAAATGTATGAAGGCACTCAATTGAAAAGTTAAACTCAATACATTGAACAACTCATGTATTTTAGCATCATAATGTCTTTGAATTTAGAATCCTAAAACAGGGTAGGAGATATCAGCAAGAAATTCAATGAAGGGATACCCATAGAAACCATAAACCAATGAAAAACATTAGCGCAAAATGCACAGCAAACATAAAGGGAAAGTCCGAAACATATTAGAACTATAAATTTTAACCATTCTCGATTACATATATATGTATATATATAACTGAAAATTCAACAAATTTAACCACCAAAAGAAAAGTTTCAAACCACTAAATTCAACAAATTTGACGACCAAAAGAAAAGGTTCAACAACTAGAACAAAAGAAACAAGGAAACCTAACAAAGTACCAAACAATTAAAAATTCTAAACAACTCGAAGATGCTAAAAAAAAAAACTTCAAAGAACTGAACAACCCCAGAAGCTAAATTTTCACAAATTAGCAAAACCCAGTATCAAGAAAATCAAACCATGATCAATTTAATACCATTCATGCAGTAACTGGCATCAAATTGTAAGATAAACTGTAAATCACACAAAAGATGAAGAGAAAGAACAGAGAAACGGGGAGTGGGAGCACAAACCAGAGGCAAGAGATTGGGTTTATTGGACGAAGATTTTGAGTGTAGTGAAGGATCAAATGAAGCGAGGAAGGTGGGTTTTGCACGCTGGATTGAACAGAAGCTTTCTGCAGCTTGTGACGATTGAGGTGCAACTAGAGTATCAAACTGTAAAATTGCGTGCGGGGGACTGAAATTTTGACGGCTACCGGCCCACCTGCTCAGACGGTAATTCTTAGTTTATTTGTTTTTTTTTTTTTTAATTATTCTGGGGTAGCGTAACTTGACGCCCCCACTTGCTTTCCATGAACCAATGAGACAGGGAGGAAAAGGCTATCAAGAAAGCAAGCTTTTTCCTTCCTTCGCACAAATAATAATAATCATAATAATAATAATAATAAACATAAGATCAGCTTTTCCGGTTTTTCCCTGCGTGGCTGCGTGCAAAGGGCTTCTGCAAGTTTTTCTCCTTCCGAAAACACTTGTCTATTAAAAGTGACGCATGATCTATGGTGGACACGCCCAATGAGTAAATAGGAAATCACGTGAGAATCATGAATTTTATTTTTTATTATTATTATGAGAAATGCTTGACAAACAAACACTATCCACCAAATGGTAACATGAGAGAAAGTTGTATATGACAATCACGAGGGTCAATAAGAGTAGAGTAAAATAGGATTGTAGGATTAAAAAGTATTCTAATAATCCTACTTTACTCTATTTTCATTGGTCTGTAACATTACATTAGTTGTGTCAAAGTTGCATACAAATTTCTCTCCCATATGATAGATTTCATGTAATAGTTTAGAAGTACAACATTAGTGTTACATGTTTTCCATTGTAATTTGTTTTATGAGGGGCATTGTTAATGGAAAATGGAATGTTAGCATCGTAGATTGTTGGCGTGAGAGCATTGCATTAAATTAAGAAACCTATACTATCAATATTTATACAAATTAGTTCTACTATGAACTATGCATCTCCTGCACAATTCAGCACCCCATGGCCACCCAAGGATGCATGATAACTGCTTCTGTAGTTCCAGCTACCGCCAAAAGTTACATTGAAGATCAGTTATCTTCTTATCAAAATGTATATCAAGTAGAGTTATCAACGTCATTATAGTATCTTGAATGCATGAATTTAGGACTAATCGCCTTAGCCTTGGGCCCTCGGCCATGGTTGCCTTGGTCATAGACCAGGGTTAGCATTTATATTTTAAGTTTGTGAGAGACATCCATACTAGCCTTCTCTCCGGTTAAGACATGTTGGCAGCTTATTATAAGGTTTTCAAAGCACAATTATGAATGACGAGCACTCTTGATGCTTATTTGAGGTGGGCGAAACACAGAAAAGGGTAAGAGCGCTTAACACAAACAATCACACTACATATCCTACTCAATAAAATTGCAAGTACGTACATTATGACCATGAGATGTCCTACAATCAGAAATGGATATTGAGAGGTAACAACTTCAATGATTTGGTACTTGTATGTGTGTGTGTGTGTGAGTGTGTGTGTGTGTGTTTTTTTTTTTCTTTCTAAATTGTAACAATTAAGTTGCAATTGATTTTAGACAATCCAAATTGAAGAGTTCTTTTTACATTTTCAGAAAAAATTCCACCTTTGAAAATTTCCAAAAATACATAGGGGGTCAGAGTCGTTTGAATTAACATTCTAATATATCTACATGCACCAGAGATCTATGATGAATCCTATGCATAATCCATTATTGATTCACTGATAAATGATACTTGATTTGCTAGCTCCAAGCACAAAATGTACATACGTCCCTCGTGCGAAATTGCCATTACCAAATGGCAAACTGGTCAATAAGATGACACTAGCTTACTGACTTGGTATATGTGGTTTTGATAGATTTTCTAAAAATTATATACCATTGGTAATTAAAACATTATATAAATTGATGCCCAGCATCAACTGAACATTCTGATATGAGCATTCTAATCTATATGAAGCAGATATCTACAATGAATCCACTTGAATTATTCTCTCTTGCTATTGCCATAATTGGCACAAACTCTAAACTCATACTCTCCAATAGCGTGATATCTTTCATGCCAAATTTTAGAAATGCTAAACTGCCAAACCATATTAACCATTGACTTTTGTTGCAAAATATATTATTGATATTGCAAATATAGCACAAAACATTGGAGCGGATATTCAAAAACATATATTTTGGCAATGTAACAATGCAAAAGATGGCATTGACGCTATCGGTTGACTCAGTAAACTCAAGAAGCCACTATGTGAATGAACTAAGAATGGTGTGCTTCAAATCTTATTTCTATGCAAAAAGCCGCCCAAAGATTACGGAGATTTGACTGTTTACATTACTAACTTGTTCCTATCCCAAATTAACTTATCCTTGGATTCTTACCTCACAAAAAAAAATAAATAAATAAAAATTATGTGAGCCAATTGATTATCAAAATGTTGTCAGATCATGGATCCCTTCTATGAGGATATATGTACTTTTAAATATTAGGTTTGCCACTTTAGTAAGGCTAGTTTCTTGATGGTTGTTGTGGGAAAGGGGGGAGGGGCTGGTTAGATGTTTTGAATTAGGATGAAGACGAATTTCAAATCCAGGTTTCAAGTACGCGTCAATGAGACTTTACCATCTAGTTTACGATACTCTAGGCCATGTACATATGAGAGAATTCTAGAATAGGCTTTATCTAGATCATAAGGAAGTGGGAAGCTTATAGATGGTGTTCTAGAACTCTCCCAATCAATTAACCATTAGATCTTTTGTTTTTTCCTTTTTGATAAGCAAAAACAAATTAATTTAATTTATTAATAGCATTAGATAATATAATCGTTAGATCGTTGCCACATGTGAAGATCCCAACCATTCATTGTAACACCAATCGCAAAAGAGGAAGAAAAATCAATGACAGTAGCAATACCAATGGCAAAAGAGGAAGAACAATCAATGACAAAAGTGTAAGAAAGAAAATATACCATATATATTGTGAAACCCTTACACACAAATCAAACCCATGCCCACTGTTAAAGGAGCAATCTGATTAGGCATAGATTTGCTCATGGTTCTTATATGAGTGTTCTATGTAGGTAAGAGTATAGATTTGCTCCAGTCTATTCTCCTTGCAAATATTTTAGCTTTATAAATAAATACTCCCTCCATCCCACTAAGATAGGCCCTTTTTGCTATTTTTTTTGTCCCAAAATGTTTGTCCACTTTAAAAAGTCAAATCATAATTTTTTAAAGTTTCCTACATTACCTTTTGTTATTTCGATAATTACTTTCAACACAAAACCCAATACAAAAAAGTTGAGGTTATTTTTGAAAATATGGAGTTTAATTAATGACAAGTCAATGCAATGATGGCTTTTTTTTAAACTCCGTGTTTTGTCAATCATGGTCTATCTCTGTGGGACGGGGAGGAGTAATAAAAAAAGTACTCCTCTTGTATTTTGTTTTTGTAGAAAATTAATTAGAGTTGATTCAATATAATCATTCTATAAATTGTTTATGTTCAATCCTGAATAGGCATTCCCAACACCTAATAGGTTTTGTCAAAACAATTTGTGCGCTTGTGCAACTGCATAGGACACCCACCCATTCCACTTATTATTCTACAATCGTGCAAGCATGTGAATATCACATATGACTAAGTGCCTAACAAATAATAAATGTTTAATGTCTTAAGTGTCTAACAAATAATAGATGTTTAATGTCTTGTCCTTTGGGATATAAAGAAAAAGTCTGAACTTTTTCATTTTGGTATCTGAACTTGTTTCTGTTATTTGCAGCTAATCGGAGACTTGTGTCCAACTTTGAAGGCCTCTAGTCCGCAACAAGGTATGATTTTCCTCCTTCCAAATTTTTAATTGTTTCACTATTGACTTTTTAGGAATTGCGACCTAGTTTCTTTATAATCATAACCTCTAACACACACACATATATATATAGAGAGATATATATATATATATATGTATGTATATCTATATCTATACTACCTATAAAAAGATGAATGTAAGAAAAACTTTTGATTGACTAATATACCCTTATTTTAATTTTTAAATACACAACTACCCACCCTTCTGCATATATAGGAAATATAGTAATATGGAAACTATAATTCTAAAACACATACCTTAATATATAAAACACAAATAGGAATTCAAAGGAAACCCTAAATCAAATACTCCATTTAATACTATACATATAATCTTAAAACATATTGACTTCGTATCTCCCACTTCCTCTCATTCTCTAGCAAACGAGAATGGCCTGTTAGAGGCACACCTACTTCCCAGCGCAATCATAAACCAAATATCTACATCATGGAGACGATACATGGAGACAATACCGGATTTCAAGGGACTGTTGCGTGAGTGTTTTATACTTTTATTATGTATTTCTTAAAATTTTGTGAGAATTCATATAATGCTGAATTTGTTTGTGGTAGGGGGTGATTGTTTTGGAAAATTTTGGGTAGACTAGGAAAACCCTTGAATGTGTTTTGATTGTAACGTGAAAATTGTTGGAATGAGTGATATATGTATATGATAATTATTATTATTATTTTGTTTGAATTTGGTTGTTGATGGGAAGGGAGGGGGAAAAAGAAAAAATAAAAAAATAAAATGAAAATCTCGATCTCCACTCTCTTTTCAATCTCTAAGTGAACAAAAAAAAATGTAGATGATGATACCATATAAAAATAAAATTGAAATTTTTTTTTTAGAAAAAGTAAGAAAAACTATATTATGAGGGATCAATTTCTATTATTAAAAAAATAAATTAAATACTATTTAAAAGCATCAAAAATATAAAATATAGAAAATAAAAATAAAATAATTATGTTTGCTACTTCCCTTTGGAATGCATATCTCAAATTGAAGTAGCAAATTGCCACAACCCACATAAGGTAGCAAAAGACAGATTTGTTACTTTTTTTTTTTTTTTTTTTTGCTACCTCCCTCAAAGATGCTCTTGTATCACATATTAAATTATATTATATCTATACTATCTATAAAATTTTATACTTTAGAAATACTTTTGATTGACCATTACACCCTTATTTTAAATTTTAAATATTTATTTGCCTCCCATATTTAACCAATTAAGAATGTTTTATATTTAACCAATTAAGAATGTTTATTTTCTAGCAAAAAAGAAGGAAAAAAGCTAACATAATTTATGTTCACTTCATAAATTCTATATAGCCTCTACTACAATGCATATGTTCTAGCTAACTTCTTATTCCTTCTATAACTCCTAACAATTGAAGGAATTTTGACCTATTGTGTTGAACGTTTATTCTAATAAGTTAAATTAACACAAAAGTAACAAATAATTAGATTTTCATGTTCAGTATATATATATATATATATATATATATATATATATATATATATATATATATATATATATAGAATTTATAAATTTTTTTATTTAAATAATATTCAAGTGCAACGCACGTGTGCCCATATCTAGTATATATATATGTATGTATGTATTTATGTATATAATTGGCTTATACTTCATGCATATGTACCCTCTACCTTCTAATGTCTGAAAATTTGTCTCTCTTTTTTTTTTTTTTTTCCCTTTCTTAAAGGTGGCTGATCGACTATCCAAGGAATCTAAAATCTCGATGTATTGTGTACTTTATAAACGAAACAAGAGCAAATTAGAAACTCTCTCTCTTTGATGGTGAGAGATGAGAGTACTCTTTCATATATATAACCGTGTGTATGCAGCGTAAGTATCAAAGGATATAGGATACAATTCAAATAGAAAGATAGAATCCCATATTCTAGGATTTGTTACAACAGAATACACAATTTGAATATTTGAAAAGAAATCCTATCTATCCACGATTACAGATGGCTGTTCTGCTTTATCACTCCCCTTCAAACTAAGCAAGGAACAAAGGCCTAGTTTGACATGAAGGGTAAGAAACTGAGACCTTGAAAGAGGCTTGGTGAAAATATCGGCAATTTGTTGGTCAGATGGAATAAACTGAGTGAACAAGGATCCGCAAGCCATTTTTGCCCAAACATAATGATACTGAAGTTCAATATGTTTTGACCTGCTGTGAAAAACTGGATTACGTACGGGTCATGTACAAAGCACTAATATTATCACAGTGAATGGTCGGCGAATGGTGTAACGGAATGCCAATGTCACGCAAAAGAAATGATAACCACGTTAACTCCGTAGTAGTGGAAGCTAATGCACGATATTTCGCCTCAGCACTTGAACGAGAAACAGAATTTGCTTCTTCACACTCCAAGAAATACATGTGCTACCAAGGAATGTACCAAACCCAGTGGTGGAGCGCCGTGTAAGAGAACATCCACCCCAATCAGAGTTTGAGAAAGCATAAAGG
Source organism: Liquidambar formosana (assembly GCA_039720395.1). Lineage (NCBI taxonomy): Eukaryota > Viridiplantae > Streptophyta > Magnoliopsida > Saxifragales > Altingiaceae > Liquidambar > Liquidambar formosana. The sequence goes on along the minus strand of JBBPBK010000128.1, from coordinate 297,331 downwards.
TCAAGAGAACTTTGAGCCAAAATCCAAATGCCATGATCAATAGTCCCATTAACATAATGAAGAATACGCTTCACAATGCGATAGTGGCTATAGGTTGGAGCATGCATAAATTGGCAAACAAAATTCACACTATAGAACAAGTCAGGCCGAGTGAATGTGAGATATTGAAGAGCACCTACAATACTCTAATACAAGGTGGGATCAAGAAATGAAGCATCATCAGCAGCTACTTTTCGATCTTTGGTCGCCATGGGAGTTGATATTGGCTTACAATTTGTCATTTGAGCCCGATCAAGAAGGTCCCGAGCATATTTGGCTTGATTGAGAAAAAGAACATGACTGGAATGGTGGACCTCTATTCCAAGGAAATAATGAAGAAACCCAAGATCTTTAATAGCAAATTCTTGACTCAATTGACAAACAAACCAATCCAAATAGTCATTATTGTCACCTGTAAGAATCATATCATCTACATAGATGAGAAGGAGCAGGGTACCCCATAATGAATGACAAATAAATAAAAAAGGATCAGCACTGCTGCAAAAGAAACCAAGAGTTAAGAGAAAAGTGCTGAGACGATCGAACCAAGCTCTTGGTGCTTGCTTAAGTCCATAAATAGCTTTATGAAGTTGGCAAACATAAGTCGAAAAATTATCATCTTTGAAACCAGGCGATTGCTCCATGTAGATAGATTCAGTTAAAAAACCATGAAGAAAGGCATTTTTCACATCTAATTAATGAATGTCCCATCCTTTGACAATAGAAATTGTGAGAACTAATCGAATGCTCCCTGGCTTAATAACTGGCAAAAAATTTTCTAAGAAATCTACACCTTCAACTTGATTAAACCCCTTGGCAACCAAAGGAGCCTTGAGACGATCAAGTTGGCCATTTGATTAAAGCTTGGTTTTGAAAACCCACTTGCAGCCAACCACATTCATATCTGGTGTACGTGGCACAAGTACCCATGTACTATTATCTCGAAGAGTAGTTATTTCTTCTTCCATTGCTGTGCGCCAACCACTATGTGCAAGAGCTGACTTGACGGATTTAGGCTCCTTCGGAATGGACATTTCATGGAGACCAACATAACGTGGATTGGGTTTATGAATGCCACGCATTGATCGAGTGACTATTGAGCGCCCATTATCAGATTGTAAGACTTTATCACTTTGTGTAGCAAGTGCATGAGAATCTAGTGCTGAATTAGTATGGGATGGACCCACCATTTGTTGAGGCTGGATAACATTAACAGAGACCCCTTCTTCAAGTGAAGTAGATAAGTCCTAAGGTATTAAAGCATCTTCAACAGAACTAGGTGGTGATATGTGAGGGCAATCAACACCCACTGGAGGTGGATTAGCACCTCTCGTCACAGCATCCACTCTTGTAGATCCTAAATCAATAGGACTTGTGAGTGGTGCACAAGAAACTTCACATGGAGGTAATGTTGTGGACAAGTGACCTGCATTAGAGGGAAAAATTTGTTCATCAGTCTAACTACGTGATAGTATAGATGTAGTTAAAGACTCAATATCAAATTCTTCATCTCCATTCCATTCTCTAAATGTGCTCAACTCCCCCAATGTTTGAGTAGGATCATAAAGAGAGACCGGATTAACATAGGGAAGATTGCCTTCATCAAATACCATGTGACGAGAGATATAAATTCTCCCAGTTGGTGGATACAAACACTTATACCCCTTATGTTTAGTACAATACCCCCAAGAAGACACATAGTAAAGACTTCGGATCAAGCTCTGTCTTCGCATATTCGCCTAGAAAAGGAAAACATCAACAACTAAATACCCGAAGCATTGAATAGTCTGGTTGTTTGTCAAAGAGACGTAAGAATAGAGAATCCATATTCAAAGTTGGTGTAAGTAGACGGTTGATTAGATAAACTGCAGTGGTAAAGCAATCAATCCAATATCTCTTTGGAATGTTGGCATGAAACATCATGGTGAGTCCCAATTCTTCAATATTTCGATGTTTACGTTCTGAGACCCCATTTTGTTCTTGGGTTATAGGACAAGAAACTAGTTGCCAAATACCATGATCATTAAGGTATTTAACAAATTTTCCATCAGAATACTCTCTTCCACTTTCTGATTGAAACACTTGAATTTTCCTCCCAAACTGACATTCCACATATTTGTGAAAATGAATAAAGCAATCAAGAAAATCTGACTTCCTTTTTAGAGGATAAATCCAGGTAAACCTTGTGAAATCATAAACAAAAATCACATAATACTTAAAATTCTAGGTGGAACAAACAGGGGCTGCTCCCCACAAATCTGAGTGAATTTTCATAAATGGTTTGTCACATCTACCAACTGAAGGAAGAAAAGGCAACCTACAAGACTTTCCCATTTGACAACTAGAGCAAATAGGAAGTGCTTCATTATCAGAACTAAAGCTAATACAATTATTTTGATGAAGATAGCTAACAATTCTTTGATGAGGATGCCCAAGACGTTGGTGCCACTTGTCTTCACTTGTTTTCCGAAAGCGATGCGAAAACAAAGCAGCTTGTCCACCATCTAAAGCATAGAGACCTCCTCGCCTACTCCCTGTTGCCACTATTCTTCCCGTGCTCCTATCCTTAATAACACAACCATTGGAGGAAAACTCAAAATTGTTAGGATAATCTATAGTTAACTTACTTATAGAAATCAGATCTTTCTTAATATCAGGAATAACAAGCACATCTTTTAAATGTAAAGAATCTGGAGAAGAATGAACACAAGCATGACCAACATGTGTAATACCAAATGTTTCTCCATTTCCTACCATTACTGCATCATTACCCCTATATGGCTTCAAGTCATGCAATTTACCTGGATTTCCAATAATATAGGCAGTTGCTCCTGTGTTTGGGAACCAATTTGAGTCCTGACTATCAGTAATAGTAAGCGCGGCTAAGGCCTGTGGAATGTCATTAGCTTGAACAGAATGATTAAATCTGTTAAAACATTCTAAGGCAATATGATTTTTTTTGTGACAGATTTGGCATTCCACTTTAGCTTCATTAGTGACAGATTTACCATGATTAACATCATTAGAGTTATGGCTTTGGAGTGGAGAGCCATGTAGCTGGCCTTGAGAATGACCACCATTAGTTTGGATGTTATTTGATCCACTTCCAAATCTACGATTTGAACTCTCACCTTGAACAAAGTTTCGGCCTCTAAAGTTGTACCGATTTTGACCACCTCCTTTTTATTAGAACCACGTTGACTTAGATAAGCCAGTTGAGGTTAGGAGTTTTCAGTCCCATGAGTTCGGAGTCTAGCCTCGTGGCTTTGAAGAAGAGGGAGAAGATCTTGATAGGTAGGTACTGGGGGTTTCAATATAGTGGTGACAAAGGTTTCATAGCTAGGACCAAGGCCACGCAGTAGGGAGAAAGCCTTGTTCCTATCTGAAATAGGTTTTCCTATTGCAACAACGTCATCACAAATGCGTTTGAATCTTCTCAAATAGACATGTAGAGAGTCCGTACCATTTTGGACAATTGATAGCTCTTATGTGAGATGAAACTCACGTTCTTGTAAGTCTTGAGCAAAAACATCTTCCAATGAGTGCCACACCTCAACTGCAGTGTCTAGTCCAACAACTAGACCAAGAACATCCTCCGAAAGTGTCCCAGTAACCCATCCTTTGAGTAATCGATTAGAACGTCTCCAATCCATGTAATTTGGATTTGGAGTTTGCCTCAATCCGTCCGCATCAGTGCTGTTCGGATCAATGATGAAGCACGCTAGAGTCAGAATCTCACCATCGAGAAACCCTTGAAGATCTTGACTCTCAATCAAAGTGGTCATTTGGGTTCGCCAAAGAAGGTAATTTGTTTGAGAAAGTCGCAGAGAAACGAAGTTAGCAACATTCAGTGTTGCAGGGTATGGGTATTTTGATACTCTAATGGAAGAAGAAGATGCCCTTGTTGCAACCTATGAGAGTGTTCTCTACACTCAGTAACGAGGCTCTGATACCATATAAACGAAACAAGAGCAAATTGGAAACTCTCTCTCTTTGATGGTGAGAGATGAGAGTACTCTTTCATATATATAACTGTATGTATACAGGATAAGTATCAAAGGCTATAGGATACAATTCAAATAGAAAGATGGAATCCCATGTTCTAGGATTTGTTACAATAGAATACACAATTTGAATATTTGAAAAGAAATCCTAACTATCCACGATTACAGATGGCTGTTCTGCTTTATCATACTCGTCTGACTTGAAGAGAGCTTTTTGCATGACACAGATTATAGCAAACAGTTGTGGTGGAGTTGAGGTATGAATCCAAAAGCAAGTTTTTTAAAGCAAAATTCCTTCATATTTATAATTACCAATACTGATGACATGAGACAATTTTATCAATTTTCTCTGCAACAATAAGCCACATAATTATTGGTTACATTGAAGACATTTATTCTTTCACTATATTTATGGGTCTGAAGTTGCTATTGTAGATGAGTTGAACCCCTTTATCCAGTAACTTGTTTCAATGTCTGCCGAGAAAGAATATCTCATTACTTGTATACTCTGCCCAATGACATTTGTTATCTCTATGCTATTTTATTTACCTTAGGTTCTTTGTTAGTACTTGAACTGCTTTTAATGCATGACTTAGCACTTTTTGTAAAGGAGATGTCCTCCACATACCTTGACGTATGAAATGTGGACTTGTAATATTTAAAGAGGAGGAGTTTCAGTGGTGTGGTGAATTACAATTGGACTTTAATTGTTGTCTACAATCATCAACCTTGTTTTTAAGCAAGAATGAAAATTAGGGCACTAACGGCACATACCTATGTTCATGTGTGCGTAGTTGCTCTTATTCTTCTGTAAGTGTTTTTTTTTTTTTTTTTTTTAATTTTATTTACTTTTTTTTTTATGAGCAAACCGAGAATATTATTAAGAGAATAGGAAGATACAAAAATGCAGGGGAGAAAACAACCCCCAACCCCAACACCGACTGAAAAATAGGGGAGAAAACAACCGCAACCCCAACACCAACAAATAATGAGAAGATAAAAAAGAAAAACAATTACAACCCAGAATGAGACGAAAAGAATATGTACGAGCAAAGCTCAGCAACATCTTCCAGAACCTCCCTTGCTAGCCAGATTACAACCAAACAACAAAAGGAACTAATATGCCAAAGCCATCCTTAGCAAGCCAATCTGCTATATTATTTACCTCCCTTAGTTCGTGCTTTACAACAATTGAATGAAAATGCTCAATGAGTGAGAAGATTTTGTTGAGAATGAAGTTATATTTCCATATTCTAGAGGTCCCATTAATCTACGAAACAATTACTACAGAGTCCGATTCAATAATAAGGTTTTTTATTCCCACCCAAAAAGAGGAGCAAAAAATTCTTAATGCCTTTCTGACCACAAGAAGCTCTGCCAAATTAGAGTCAATAACACCAACAAGGCAAGAAAAGAAGCATAGCACGATTCCACTCTCGTCCCTTAGAACACCACCAATACCACTTGGCCCTGGCTTACCTCTAGCTGAGCCATTTACATTGAATTTTAGGGAGCCAGTGGGAGGGGGCTACCAGACCTTGAGTTGTCTAACTTTCAGGTTTCTAATGCGGAACAAACTAACACCATTAATTACTCAAAGGAAGTCATCAATAGAGAAACCAAATTCATATCTGAGGGCTTTCACCCAAAAAGCAGTTCTGACAATGGAAAGGCGAACTACATTGGACTAGTGCAATCTTATACCCTTGAAAACCAACTTATTTCAAGCTAGCCAAATAGACCATACAATGGCATAAAATAATGTGTCCCAAATGGTCTTGTAAGCCCCACCTTTATGAGGGATGATCCAACTGGAGAAAATATCACTAACAGAAGTAGGGCAACACTATTGCCAACCCCACCACTTTGGGCATTCTGACCATACAGACCAAGACCAACTACGGTGGGCAAAAAGGTGATTAACATTTTCTTCTTCAACATCTTCAACACCACCGAAGGGACAAGAAAAGTCAACATTTGCGGGAAGAATATGTCTTTGCCTGAGTTAGGACTTAGTTGGAATTCTGCTGTTAAGAAGAAGCCAACAAAAAATCTCAACCTTAGGAGGCACCAAACCCTTCCAGACAGAGTAGCTTAACTGATCAAAAAGTAGGGAAGATTTTTCTTCAATAGCAGCATAGCAGGACTTCATTGAATAAAGACCAGAAGGTGTGAATTTCCAGATATATTTATCCTGCAGTTCTTTACACAGTCTAACACCATCCAGCCTTACAAAAAGAACACGAAGCAACTCAAATTCCCAGTCAAACGATCATCTTCGAAATTTGATATCCTAGCACCAAACGAGCCCATTCCAAGACCCCATATCAATCACTTTGGCATTTTTATTAAGTGTTAATCTAAACAGTCGAGGAAAAGCTTCTTTAAGAGAAACATCACAGGCCCACTTATCTACCCAAAAAATGGCTTTACTTCCATTTCCAATCATAGTGCAAACTCCACCACCTAAATGAATGCCAAGGAATGACTCAGAAGACCATATCTTAAATATGTCATTCCATAAAATGGAATTCTTACTAGAATTGGCAGAACTTAGAAGCCTAAAACCATCACTAGCACCATATTTTTCACTAACAACTGATTTCCATAAAGAGTTATCTTCAAACACGAATCTCCACCACCATTTGAAAAGGAGAACATCTTAGGCGTAAGGAGCAAAAGCTTAGCCCCCCTTTTTCTTGTTAGCAATCAACCTGTCCCAACAAACCCGGTGAATCTTCCTTTTACTACTATTTCCCTCTCAGAGGAAACTTCTCATCAATTTTTTCAATTCAAGCATAACACTATTTGGCATCTTAAACATGGGCATATAAAAAATAGGTAGATTACACAATGCAGATTTAATAAGGGTAATTCTGCCACCAAGAGAGAGATAACCCCTCTGCCAACCCATAATTTTTCTTTTAAAATTCTAAATCACCGGTTTCCATGTAACTATACCTTCGTGGATCGGCCCCAAGAGGAAATCCTAGATACTTTATAGGAAGGCTATCAGATTTACATTTTAAGGCGCGTGAGAAAGACTATAATGCATCCTCCTGAACATTCACACCAACAACAACACTGCTTTTTAAAAAATTAACTTTCAAGCCTAAGACTATTTCAAAACCTTGCAACAGTTTCTTAACAGCAAGCAATTCTTCAATGTCCGCTTCACAAAAAATTAACGTACCGTCTGCAAATTGCAAATGGGATAGGCTAAAGTTACTATTCCGAAACTGAACACCACCTATAATACCTTCTTCTTTAACTTTGGTAAAAAGAGCGTGAAAACCTTCTGCCACAATGTAAAAAAGAAATGGGGAGAGAAGGTCCTCTTGCCTAAGGCCTCTACCTATTGTAAACTCCTCCGAGGGTGAGCCATTAACTAGAACAAACACACGAGCAGAGGAGAGACACTCAAGAATCCAACTGGACCACTTATTCCTAAAGCCCATCTTATGAAGAGTAGCAATCAGGTAACCCCATTCCACACAATCAAAAGCTTTCTCAAAATCAACTTTAAAGACACAGCAGCTCCTCTTCTCCTTTTTAACAAGATCAATCACCTCATTAGCAATGAGAACCCCATCTAAAATATTCTGACCACTAATAAACGCACTTTGAACATCACTGATGACTTTTCCAATCACCACTTTTAATCTATCAGCAAGAGATTTTGCCAAAATTTTGTAGAAACAACTCACCAAACTAATGGGCCTGAAAGCTTTAAGGCAAGTAGGGGAGCTACATTTGGATATCAAAGTAATGAAGGAAGAATTTAGGCCCTTGACTAGCTTCCCGTGAGTATGGAAATCTGACAAAAACTCTAGAACATCTGACTTAGAATGTGCCAGCATTTCTTGATAAAATTAAAATTAAAGCTATCTGGACCGGGAGCTTTACCACCATCGACCGAAGAGATAGCATGAAAAATTTCTATTTCAGATAAAAACGAGTGGTCCAGCTGCGATCTTCATCAGAAATAGACATGAACTGCACCCTTTGGAGATAAGGCCTGAACTACTAAATGGAGGAAAAAAGATCTTTAAAGTACGCAGCAGACTCTTTTTTAATAGTCACTAGATTATCACACATAACGCCATTAAACCTTAAGCATCCTATAAAATTGGATTTCCTTATGCCTCTGGCAACTGCATGGAAAAACTTAGTAATTTTATCACCCTCTTTTAACCATTGCACCCTCGACTTCTGTTTCAAAATGCTCCCAAGATCCCTGTTAGCAACCCAAAATTCATGCATGAGTTTAGACTTGTGCTCGCTTTCGACAATGGAGAGATCTCTCTACTCTTGGATTTATCAATCTGATCAATCTGCTTCTCTAAATATTTTATTTTATGTTCTGCAATTCCAAAAATATTTCTGTTCCAATCCACAAGAGCTTTTCTGGGTAATTTGAGTTTCATATGGAGCCTAAAGCCTGCCCAGCCATCGATCTGTGAGGAAGACCAGCAAGATTCAACCAAAGGAAGGAATGAGGAGTGGGAAAGCCAGCAATCCAAACATTTAAACGGTTTAGGACCCCAATTGACTTCTTCATATGCTAATAAGATGGGAAAGTGATTAGATACACCTCTGGGGAGACCTATTGCTAGGCAAGAGGGAAGGCATCCAACCACGATTGAGAAATAAGGAATCTATCCAACCTGCTAAAGCTTGCTGAAGCTTGGTTATTCGACCATGTATACTTTCTCCCCACCAATGGCAAATCTACCAATTCCAAATCGTCAATGAAGGAGTTGAAATCGTTCATGCCCCTAGGACTTCTCAGACACCCTCTTCTTTCATTACTAGATCGCACTTCATTGAAGTCTCCACAGAAGCACCACGGATTTGGGAAAGATGACATCTATGCTCTCAACACAACCCACAGAAGAGATCTTTTTTATTCATCATTTGGAGCATAAATATTACAGATAACACCAATAAGATCATTCTCAATAATTTTGCCCCTAAGAATAATGAAACGGTCAGAGATCATAGAGTTAAGTTTCAAAAATAAATTGGAATCCCAACAAATACAAAGACCCCTAACTGAATTTGAAGCCTTAGCCCATTCAAAACCAATATTCCCAACTCCCCAAATTTGTTTAATGCAACAAGAGTCAAAAAATTCCATTTTAGTTTCTTGCAGGCAAATGACATCAACATTTTTTATCAATGATTAGGCACTTAACGGCCTTTCTTTTGACGCTGGAGCCCAAGCCCCTAATATTCCTAAGAGATGATATTCAACATTTCGATAAGACACCAGAAGAAGCAAAGAGGACACCAAAAAAGAGATTTCAAATAAAAGAACTACAACCCACCACCCATGAAGTGGTCTTCTTTACTACCTGCTTCACCTCTATCTTTCTTTATTATTTTATTATTTTTTATATTTATAGACCCTTCTTACCCTAAAAAAGATCCTAGTTTTTTCTTTCCATCTTTGCCAGCCTATTCAATATTTCTACATCATTACCCAAACTAACAATTCCTACACGATGTAATGTGTCCCATGTATGATTGGCTTCCTCAAGAATTAGTTGATTTCTATTCACAATACCTCCATCCGAGACAGAAAAATCACCATTAAGCGAAGAGCACGATAAGCTATTACCTTTATTACGCCTAGAATGCTTCTTACCCTTAGTTTTAGGAACACACTTGGATCTGGGACATTTTTTTCGCTAGGGAAGAAGCTCATCAAGCAATTTGTTCTTTCTTTTTGAGGATTGCATTAGGGCTCTTGATTTTCTTGATTCCCGCTTGCGGAGACACTCAACTTTCCCAACAATGGATGAAGGAACAAAATCCCGTAGCAGCACTTAATCTGAATCATGCTCAACACTTCCCGCCAGAACAGGGCATATCTCAGATTCGCTAACCCTAGAGCCCTGATCGCTGAAAGATGGAAGGGAATGGGGATTATGAGGTGTAGCACCTTGCAAAGGGGTTGGGTTATTATGGGAAGGGAACGGCTATTGCAACCCCCCATTCTTATTACCCCACCCCCATCCTTTAGGTTTTTTAGGTTTTATGCAAAATATAAAAAGTTTTTATGAAAACCGGCTACGATATCCACTAGAAAATATCATTTTGAACAATTTCGTAGAAGAAAGTTTTTCCTAAATCTATCGTTTAAATATACTTTTTAGCCATTTATAGCATTTATTTCATTTTTTGCCAAAAAGTCTACCTAAACGATAGATTTTGGAAAAAATTTCTTCTGCAAAGTTGTTCAAAATGATGTTTTCTACTGGACCAAGCGATCGGTTTTTGCAAAAACATTTTATATTTTTCATGAAATCTTAAAAACCAAAAAAAAAGGGGGTGGACTTATAAGAATGGGGGGTTGCAATAGCCGTTCCCTTATGGGAAGGCCCTACAGGCCCAAAGGAAAAAATATCCAGCGCATGACCCACACTAAAAGCTCTTCGGAGCCCAAATAGAGAGGCCTGATCCTTATGTTTGTATCCCTAGTCATACAAATTTGACCCAATATGCCCGCACGCATCATCATAACCAATGGCCAAATGTTATAGACTGTGAGCCCTACTCAATTCAACCAAAGCCTTCTTGGACTTGGAAGAGCCGCCAAAAATTTGCACCCTCTGCTCCTCATACCAGTCCTGATTAACCATTAAAGCAATATCATTTCCAAGAACAGCAGCACAAGGCTATATGGGTCTGTTACTCTCTCCAAGAACAGCAGCACAAGGCTCTATGGGAATGTTACTCTCCTTCACGTGAATGGGGGATTTTGAAATTTCAAATGGAGCATGCTCATCAGAATTATCTGCTTTGCTAACCAAGGAACAGCTGTCCACTTGTCCATCAGGTGCCAGCGAGGCAGCCATGTTATCACCGTCAACAAGGGGACCACTGGAATGATCAGACTCTTGTTTACTCGAAACAGAGTCACCAGCATTGTGGACGTGGGCGTTGTTTATGGAGAGGGGATTCATGGTGACATTACCACTAGATTCTTCTTTGACAACAATGAGAAACCGATCAGATTTAACTTCCAAAATTAACTCTTTGCAGATAGGCTCTCTCAGTCGAGTGGAAACAAGAATTCTCCCTCTGTTCAGAAAGTTCGATTGTGAGTGTTGCTATCCACTGAAATGATGACACCAAGTCTTTCACCAATTTCTTTAAAGTTTAGCACTAGACCAGGCGTGCAGAGGAACACCAGTGATGCTAAGCCAAACAAATCTATCATTGAGGAACAAGTCGGACTTCCAAATTCTGATATCTTTAAGCCATTGAGATAACCATGAGGTATCCTGAAGATGGCATTTCATAATTTCCTCCGTATAGAACTCCAACAAAACAAGTAGGCCACCCAAAAATCTAATTGTAATATCAAGAAACCCCTTCAACAATGAAGACTTCCTGAAGGCGCGCTAAGGATTAGAAGTGAATCACAGTACCGACAGCACATCTACGCACCCAATCTTCATGAACCTCCACTGCTTGAATACTCTCAATCACATGACTATGATGCTTTGCCTCCTCAATAGTTGGGGCTTCGGTGACTATCGCGGCAGTAGATCTGTTGGCAAAGTTAGCCTCACCAGTATTAGCAGTATTAACTAGGTCTCTTGACTGTGAATTGACCATCTTCTTCCTTCGCTAAACTAGGACATTTGATCGTTGTGGAAATCTGTTATGGCTAGGACGTCTTCTACCTATTGGGTTTGGTGAGAGTCTGTTGCGATCACGCCCATACTCTGCTTTTTTTTACCAATAGTCTCCTATTCCAACACCACACACCATTCACTTTTCTGATGGCAAGTTCAGCATCTTCTTTGTAGGAGAATCTTACAAAGCCAAATCGATAGCGAGTATCTCGTCGAGTTTTCCAAGGAACAAAGACATCAACAATGTTTCCATACCATCTAAACATGTTTCTTAGCCCGCAATTATCCATTCTTTCTGGCAGATTATCAACAAAAAGTGTGATGCACTCACCACGGCGGTTCTCGTATGGCCGATAACTCCTTCCAGAATGTTGGCTATGCAAATGCTGTTTCGATGTCTTCATATTACCCCAACCTCCTCTGTCTCCTATCATTATTCTCGTCAATTGATCTCTCTTTTTTTTTTTTTTTTTGAAATGTTAATAGGAACTGTAAAATGGTAAAATGTTTGTGTAGGAATCAAGGATTGCATAGATTAAGTTCCTATTAACACTTCTTTTGTGTAGGAATCAAGGATTGCATAGATTAAGTTCCTATTAACACTTCTTTTGTAAGTGTTAATAGGAACTTAATCTATACAATCCTTGATTCCTACACAAACATTTTACATTTCCTATCTTTTTTCTTTTTGAGTTGTACTCTTGCTTAGCTGGGGAGATCAGGGATTTAGGTGTTTGCGTAAAGGTTTATTGGAATTATATTTGTTTCACATTTCTTGTTACTTCATTTTGTTTATGGTTTATATTTGTTTATATATTTATCATTGAAAGGTACTACTGCTACTGGTGTTTGCATTTTTCTGGTGTTGCAAGAATTATCTGGTTAACTTCTTTCCACACTGCAATGAACTATATTCTCTTTCTCTCTCTCTCTCTCTCTCTCTCTCTCTCTCTCTCTCTCTCTCCCTCTCTCAATTTCATGAGATATATAGGATTGAAACAAAAGAAATTTAGTAGTATGAAGAAAAGCTACTGGAGGTAGTACTCTTATTTTAATGTAGATAAAAGATTTTGTAACCTAGTTGCACATAATAATTAATAAATAATTGAGAGGTTGGCCTGCTCAATGAGGACTTTTGAAGCTGTGGCTCTTGAATTACATTTCCAAGTGAAAAGAGGTTAATCGATTGGTGTAATGAATTAATTAAAACCCAATCTAGCTGAACACTTTTTTTCTTTCTTTTTTTTGGTAGTTCATTTATCATATAGGAATTGTCAAGTGATATGATCTTAATTTTTTTTTTTTTTTTTTAATGCTAACATGACTGGAAAGGAGCAAAATCAATGAAGGACGGATATAAGTTTATCTACAACCAGTAATATTGGATGTGGTTTTCATATTGACACATGCATGGAGTGCAAAACTATACAGTGAACTAAAGATAATGGAAATCCTATACTTTCAATTTCATAAATGTACCTCTATTTTTTCCAAGATTATTTATATGAATGTTTGGTTATTGTTGGGAATGCCTACTAGAGAAAACTATCCATTAACCGAAAAACATGAAATATTATTTCCTTAACATAAAAGAATATGATTAGCCACTCTCAATTAGCCAACATATCTATGCACTTACTGGGCACTTTAGTTCTCTTATAATGTTCTGAGTCATGGTTGGTCAAGAGTTTAAATTGCAACTAAAATGAAATATAGTTTTGTTCTTGATTGTGTCTATTGGTTGTGAGCTTGGGTTTCTAATTTTGTATCCTTTTTTTTTTTTTTTTTTCATTTTTGCAGGCCTAAGTTGGGGGATGCTTGCTACATGGACTTTCTTTTGGCATAATTTTTTCTTTTGTAACTTTGGTTTCTTTTGAAGAGTGAATATTGAATTAGACAATTTCTTACATTTTTATTGGTGTTTTGGGGTTGAATTAATGATTTGGACAATTCCTTGTATTGCACTCATGTTTTGGCATTAAGATTATAATACAGGTTACACAGGTTTATATTTAATAGAACTTTGATGGTTAAGATGTGTACAGGCTAATAATACAAATATTGAAATCTCTATCAAAATTTTGTCTTACAGGTATTGTTTTAGCAATCGTGGCCATCGCTAAAAGAATCTTTGTTGATGTATTGGCCTTAGCTGTGTGACTTAGCGACGGCCAATGACTGTCGCTAAAAGTTTTTTTCCCTTTTTTTTTTTGGCACGAAAAATGATTTAGCAACGGTCATTGACCCTCGCTAAAGACTTTTCCCGTTATTTTTTTATTTTATTTTTTTTGCACCAAAATGGAATTAGCGATAGCCAATGACCGTCACAAAAGCAAATATGCCCATCGCTGTAAAGCAAGTGGCGACAATGGGAAATGGCGGGAAATTCCAAGTAGCGACACTCACTAGCCGTCGCTAAACTTCTAACAACCCTACCCTTTTGCAACGATCAGCGACGGTCGACTTGACCGTCGCTAGTACCTTTAGCCATGCTTGTGAAGGCTTTTGGCGACGGTCTCGACCATCACTAAAAGCCCTTTGTCTTGTAGTGAGAAAGGAACTCAATGGTTTAATATTATAGATCAGGTATTGTGGGATGAGCTACAAGCTAAGTTGCAAAAATCATTTCAACAATTATGACAGGTAGTTCCGCTAATGATAATGAGAAGGATATCCTTCTGTGAGGAGCACTATGTGCCCTTAAAGACATTAATGGTTATGAACTCAGGTCTCTGTCACCTAGACATATAAGGTTGTTCAAACCCAGCTAGCGCCTGTTCAATAGCCTCGATAGGTGGAAGGACAACGTATACGTGGTCGGAATACCAATCCTGGAGGTGTTGGTGTCCCACCACCTGGCTCCTTCACCACCTAATGGTGTTCCTTTTCCACCGCCTGCCCTACTACGTACCACTGCATAAGGGTGCACCTGCTCCACTGCTACTTCTTGAGGGTCTTGGACTTGTGCCCTTGCTCGATAGTTTGGCTAACAGTCCTCAACTTGTACCTATGCCTGCACTTGTGCCCCTACTTGAAGGTCCAGTATCTATGCCCCTGCCTGCCCCAACACTCCCACCACCAGTGCTCCTACTTGAGGGTGCCCTTGGACCCTTCAATGCAGCTGGCCAACAGAATCCAGGTCGCCACGTTCTTCCTACCCTTATGCTACGTCTTTTCATGCAACAAGATTTTGAACGTTATAAAAAAACCGTACTAGGTCCTGGGGAACTGGCATTCTTCAGAGTTGTATGGTTTATAATTTGAAGGGCATACGGAAGATTGTGTTCAATTCAAGAATTAGGTGATACTTTTCTAGATTTTATTCATGGAAAAGGTATTTCTGGTGGGAATGAAGCAATTTTGAACACAGTATTGGAGAGAGTCTCAGACGTCGTTTTATCTCTCTATTGCGTTTGTAGAACTCCAGATCAACATGGGTTCTATCTCTGTTATTCGGATGCTACTGCGAGAAGGTTTGCGTTGAGTTGCATGCAAGCAGATTGGAACGAGGTTGGCATTAATTTGGGATGAAGTGCTACAGCAAAGTACTGTTTTTGAAGTGAGACTCTTTGATTTTTATGCTTTTATGTTGTTAGAAATTGGTATGTTGTGGCATTTATTTTCTTGTTTTTGGAATTCTCTTTTCCCTCTAAGACACCTTCGTTCAGTTGGCATAAGAAATATGCTTCTTTCAAAAAATACTTAATATTTCTTTTTTATCTTCTCAAAAAAAAGAGAGAGAGACGGGTGGTTTAAATGATTTGGGTGATATAATTGTGCGTTATAGACTAACCAAGAATTTCGAGGATGGTCTATCCATAGGCCAGAGTGAGAAAAAGGGAAATTTAAGCCCAAGCTGAGAAGGAATCCAGAGGTGGCCTAACTCCGGAATAGAAAAAAAGAAAAAAAAAATGGAAATAAATAAATAAATAATAATAAAAATGTGGTAGAACGTTGTCCACTCACTAGCACAAAAAGGGGAAACAAAGAAACACATGGAGGAGTAAAGAGATTCAGGTGCATCCAAAAATCAATATTTAACAAAGGGTAAATTAACCAAATAACCTTCATGTTAACCCAAATACTAACCTTTATCTTTGATTTCTCCATTTGTATATAAGCATTCAACGTGTTTTTTTTATTTTTTTTTATTTTTAATAATAATAAATGTACATATGTTCTTGATGCAATGGGCAACTTGTGCCCAACCCGCCAACCTGCGACCACACAAGGGGCTACCCAAGTTTATAAACTAGAAGATTGAACTAATCTTGGGCAGAAGGCTCAGATTGATGTTCGATTTGGGCATAGTCATGGGTGGTTGATTTATTCCCTCCGGTTGAGCATTGCCAAACCTCCCAACCTACCAGAGTTTACCCTCATCATTAATATACTTCAAATAACCAAGTTTTTCAAGCTTGCTCAAGATAAACTCTACGATATAGGATTCATTTGAATCCACTTGTAAGATTAACGATTTAAACTCAAACCTTATTTTCAAGCTCTTTAATTTAATGAGCTAACCTTGAGCAACTTGCTACTCAACTCAGCTCCTTTCGTTTAGTTTACAACCCATATTAATAGGTCCAAAATCGCTCTGCCATCGATAGAATACCAGATACTTGGAGGTTTCCACTAGTCATGGCATCATGGGCGGCCCAAATGTGAATGTTTGTCGTGCACGGGAGACGATCTTCACATATGATATGGACCTAAAATAAGCCTAGCAACTCTCGGAAGCCATCCCTTCCGGGATGTTAGTCTGCAACACACCCTTTCTTTCTTGGTCAACAACAAAAATCGAAGCCCAAACCCTACTCGTTCCTATAGATGCCTGTATTACCAAGCTATCCGAGCTTTAACCCGAACCCCCACTATTTTTTCCCTCTTCTTTTTGGAAAAGTTATAATTTACCCCTTCAAGTTTACCACATCTTTCACAATACCCACTTACCAGTTTTTTTCCTTTTACTTACCAGTTTTTTTCCCTTTTTTTCTCAAACACAAATGGCCTCTTATAGTTTCAAGAGATGGGCACCATTTTCCATCAGTTCACGGATGATACTGAAATCAATAGCAAATAACCTATCCAAGTTCAACTGAATGGTGTAAAGTGTAATTTTAAAATATGGGGTTAAAATGGAAATGGGCTAAACTTGAAGGGGTAAATTGTAATTTTCCCTTCTCTCTCTCTTAATTCTTTTTTCTTTTTTTTCTTTTTTCAAACACATGCTTAAATGCTACTCAGACCAAGAGAGTAATCATAATTGAATTTTACAAGATTATAACCTTTTTAGAATGAGATTCCCTTGAACTAAATGTCAACATAGCAACAACAATATTATGCCACCTTAACATGAATTAAACCAGAAAATATTTCACTAACAAAATCACTGATTTGTTCAATTTCGTTCAAGAGATGGGCTTAGAAGATGCTTAAAACCTTATATATGTCACCAATGAAATGAAGATGCTTAAGATATTATATATGTCACCAATGAATCTATTCATACTTCTTTCCTCTTAGCTTTCCCTTGGGGATCTTGCTGAGGAAACCAGCATCCAGCTTCCGATAGTTGTGTTGAAGCTGTCCGATGACATTGTTTGCAAAGTTGTCAACTTGATCTTCATTCCTCTCATACAGAACTGGAAGTGTATGGGCAGCGACGAAACCTAACAAAAAAACACAGTTTTCACTTTTCAAGTATCAAATAGCATAAAGAATAAGCTGCATTAGGGACTACCGAAATGTATTAGCCTCATTCATTCATATAATGCGACATCTTTCCTCGTTTCCATTCTGAACAAAACAAAGGGAAGCCTCTGTGGACCTTATAACAGGGGCATGAGTCATCCATCACAAACAATGCTTTACTTCAACAATAAGAGCATGCCATCATTCAAATAATTAAGACATGCTTCACAATCCTTTAATTAAAGTGAAGTGAATCTAAAAACCCTGAGGAAATTACTAACCACAGTGCCCACCAAGTGAGTCATGGCTCTAGTATCCCGACTTTCATTAAAAACACAAAATACTTGATGAACTAATTATTAACTCAACTCAAGAGGAGATGATTTTGAGTTATTGTTCAGGTATGCTGTTTCTATCACCCGTGGAATCAGATTCATAATTTTTGGCCCCAATTTGACGAGGCTGGAAGCTTGGTCTCCATATCGGAGTATTTTAAGAAACCGTGATCAATAGAAACAGCTTAGCTGAACAATAAATAATTCCTATTTCATTGTCAGATTTTTGTAAGTTCTCCAAATTTTCTGCCTAACTCTTTTGACTACAATTTATGTTCCTAACAATATTTTGTATGATAAAATATTCCAAAGTTTTTCCCAGAGAATAGTTATAATAAGATAAATTTCCCATATTTATAAGGATAGAGAACCAAAATTTTATGAAGTTGGCTGGAATATTGGTTAAATTTTCCTTCAATTCAAGCCAATACCCCAAACTAATTCTAGAATATCCAGAAGTTTCACCAATGGTTGGCAGCAAATTTTCTAACCATCCTACAATTGTGCCTAAAGTACCCAATCAGAGGCTTACAACTTTACTATTAGATTCTACAATGCGAAGAAAGATTTCTCACCAACATACAAGACGGTCAGAAAATTGCACCAGCTCCCTATCACAGCAGCAGCCCACAAACTTGCTATAGCCTGGAAAGAGTCCGTGAGAGTTTATTAATAATCTTCAAAAAATCATAACCTAACATGTAAATAATAGTTATCTTCAAACCATTCATACAATTTTCAAATTCTGTTACCGTCTTCCAATAAAATATTTTAAAGAAAATATTTATCATTTGAATTCAACAACTTCATAAGTATATTCGAATTAGACTACATCATCAATCTATAAAGGTAAAATTCATATAAAGGGCCATTTAGAATCACGAAACAAAATTATTATGATACAAAATTATGATTGCCAAAAACAAATAAATGAAGGCTGTGATAACCAAAAGAAAAGGACATATTGGAAGGAAACATTAAGATCAGCTTATATGGAGGAATGTGATGAAAATGTGGAACCTTTAAGTCTTCAATACGATCCTTTAAGGTTCAAGGGGCATTAATTAAATGTACAACCTATGACACCTTCTACTTTATCCGGTAGCTACCTAAATTCTCTTTCTGAAGGAAAATTGGCCATTATGAATTTTATTGGAGTTAAAAATATAAATATATATAGGATGATGATCAGGTGAGCACATGCTGATATAACTTATGTCAACACCCATATTGGGGGTGGTACCTCATGTATTAGTGGGTTACGACTTACAAGGTACATTGGGCCAATGCACAGGGTATATATATATATATATAGTCCCAATCAAGTTAGCACGTGTTGATATAAGTTATATCAGCACCATGCATCGGGAGTTGTACCCCATGCATTGGCCCAATATACCCCGTAACCCACTAAAGCATGAGGTACAACCCCCAATGTGAATGTTGATATAAGTTATATCAACACGTTCTCACATGATCATCATCCTATATATATATATATATATATATATATATATATATATATAGATATATATATATATAGAGTCCCCTTCTTATGAGATTAACCTAACCTAACTTTACGTTAAGTCACCTTCCAAAACTATATATGTGATTCATATTTTACAAAACCAACCGTTGAATTAGATAACCTTATCATGTAGGTGATGCATACCAAAAATTAAGTTAATTCGAAACTAATTGCTATTCAATCCAAAAATTACATTTTTTAATCAATGACAATCCTCATTTTGGACATTTATGAATGAAGTAGTTCTTAATATCGAATCAACTTGATTTTTGGTATGCATGATCTTCACATGAAGTAGATCTAATCCAACAATTGATTTTGAAAAATAAAAATTAGAGATAGAGTTTTAGAAGGTGACCTAACCTAAAGTTAGGTTAGGTTAACCTCATAAAAAGGGGACTCATATATATATATATTGGGAGTTGTACCTTGTGCATTAATGGGATATGAGGTACACTAGACCAATACAAGGGGTACAACCCCTGAGGCATGGTGCTGATACAACTTATATCAGCACGTGGATCATCGTCCTATATATATATATATATATATATATATTTTCAAATGTAGATAGTGCAGTGGAATTGTACACAAGAAACACCGTTTTTACGGAGTTAAAGTTGTAAAATAAACAGTGATGACTATAAAGAAAATTAATTTTCAAGAATAAACAGCCTATGTCACCAATGTTTATTCAACAACTTTACCTCCTAAAGAACTGTAATTCTCATTACCTACTCTACATCATTATCTGCCTTAAGAAATATATATATATATTTCTTTATCCTTTTCCATCAACAAATATCATAATCAACTAATTGCAGATTTTTCCTCGAGAAAGATGATTTAGGTATCCAAAAAATAATTTAGGAACAGAATAATTTTGGAACCTAGTAAGTTTGCAACATATGAGAAACATAAGCAGATTTTTCCTTGTGTTTCGCACGTACACATGCACACTCACACATACACAAAGATTCCAAATTTATTGACCTAAAAAATGTGCAAAAGAATGAGTGAATTATCCTTCTTTTGTTACAGATACAGTATTATTAGGTTCTTCATCATTTAACCCTACTATTTCACTCAAGGCTTTCTTGAATTGTTCAAACAGTTCAGAATATGTGGTAGAAAAGTTTAGTAGTTTGCAAATAGGATTATGCAGAACCATGTGGTTTGCAAGCATATGCAGTAAACAATATCAGAAACAATTCATGAGTTCAAAGTCCAAACAAACCACGAGAAATTGCTTCAAATTTTCTCCACATGCAATATCCTGAAGGAATTGCAAAGCTCGGTTAACCTCTGCACCAACTGAGATGCTAATGTTGACAAACAGCTCCTTAGGCAGAACAAGACGAGGGACTTTAGAGAAGGACCTGCAGCCATGGAGAAATTCTCCATATGAGCTTGGTGTTTCAGAACTACTGTACACAAAATTAATGAACCAAGGAATACAAAGTGTACACATTTATATCACCTGTCTAATAAGCCTGAAGAACTTGACCAAACAAACTGAACAAGCATAACAACAGCCAGAGAAAAACATAGAAGAGTCATAAAATTGTAGTTAAGCCATTCGAAGAGAATCCAGATAGCTGTTGCAGCGGTTAAAACACTAGCTGAGATTTTCTTGTTCCTCCATAACAACACATCAGCAGCTACACATTCAGGAGGGACTAAAAAATTTAGCAAGAACAAGAATGATGGAGATTATAAGGAAAGAGATAGGATGATACTACATTTTCCACCGCCCAAAAGATTGTAGACAGGCTTCTGGCGTCCAAACAGCCGATTGAACTGATCTGTGACTGACTTTGATTTTTCTTCCTCAAAAAATGATACAGATTTCTGCTTAGATACACTGTCAGCAAATTCCGCTAAGCTGTTCAGAATTTTTTCAGTTGTTTTTCCCTCAGGCATTGTTCCTATTCTACAAGAAAAGTATGAAAACCTTTGTCAAACATTGAACTAAAAGGAAACTGACACTCACATCAATATGTAGCATTTTGAAGAATACCAATGCATGTGTCATGTGACATGTGAATTTAGGGAGGGAACTGTGAGCAATACTGAAAAACTTAATAAAATGCTGTATATTGACTTGTCGAAAAGCAAGGACCTAGGTGATCAGGCCATATTTATTCTTCAGTGATAAGGCATGGGGGCATGGGGCAAACGCTCACTTGGGGTTCACCTTAGTCTTCAAACACTAATCTATCAGTAGAACTTGTAATCATAAAGATTGATTTATGTCTTATTTTTCCATTTAAGCACAAATAAACCTGAGAAAAAATATCACATACAAACTTATCAACCTCTTCAACTTATTAGGCATAAGAATTTGATCGAACTGCCCCATTTAAAATATCAGTATGGTTTAATGTTATGATACTCCGAAAACATTATTATATCTGGTTTCAGTTCGTTCAGGTTATGGAATAGCTTTTCAAGATCTGTTGGAAAAATGTCACTAAACAAATAGTCAATAGACTAACCCAGATCCATGAACAAATGAAACCATTTTGTTTTACCTTCTCATAATGAACATGAAAATAGTATTTAGACTTCTTTCTATTAAGATTTACTCTGTTTTCTCCCATTGCTTAACACATGTTGCAATGACCCTACTAGCTCCACCCTTCTCTGGTTGTAAAAAAGAGAGAAGATATAAAATTCCTTACCAAGAGGCACTGGGTTACTACAACTTAAATCGCCATTCTGGAACTTGTAAGTGGTAGAAACTCGATGGGTAACCCCAACTTGTGTTGTCATTCCACAACTCGTAAGTGGTAAAGTATAGGATTTTTTCTATAGGTTTCAGTTGCTCAAGGAATCCTCTCATGCCCTCATATTTCAGTCCAAAATTAAACCTTTGTCAGCCTGATCTGACTGCTCCTTTCATTAAATAATTTGCCCTCCAAATACTCTATTTCAAGCTTTTGAGGAGACCAAATTTACCTTTTTGGCTCCCAAAGCCTTAATCAAGGACTGGTTAACTACAACGCTACAACAGTAAGTGAGGATTGAGTTGAAACATGAAATGATCACTACAAAGAATATCAACTAGAACAACTCTGCAGAAGCATGCACAGCACTTCTCCAATGACCAAGGTAGCCTCAACAAAAGAAGAAACTCCTTGCCCAAAAAAGCCCCAATTCTTATGCCATGAGCACATGAAGGAGTTTGATCACTAAATCTAATCATAAATAAGGAACTCTATAAATATATGCCACTGAACTCTTTATCATAACCTTAATGCCAATTCATTCAGCCTCCTTATAAATTTAAAAAAATAAAAAAAAATAAAAAAAATAGAGAGAGAGAGAGAATATGAAGGGAGTGATTAATAAAATAGATCCAAGTTTACAAAGTTTTCCTAATTTTATGGACTAATTAATGCCTAAAACATAAATGGAAATGGAAAAATTCAGTTGACACTCTTCAAGGAAGAATATATCTCACAAAACTAATTCTGATTAGTAATTCAAAATCCATTTCTTAAGACTGCAGCAGGTGCAGTTTCCATAAACAAATATTACAAAGCGGAAACCACCAAGTGAACTAAATTATTAAGAAAAGGTAAATCAAATCTATTGTAATGAAATGTTATTCACCCTATCAGTTCTTCTTGCAGACATTTGAGAATCACTTAAGGAATAACATGCCCAAAAAAAAAAAAAAAAAATGCAACAATAATAGAGAAAGCTTGTAGATTAATACCCATATGAAACCCAAAATATTTTTTTAAAAAATAAAAAAAGAATATGAGAAATTATGGCAACTCACTAGTCAATACCCTGAACTACCCATGTATTTAAGCAGAAATATTGTCAAGAAAGTCAATGCAGAAAAATCCATAGTAACCATAAACCAGTGAAAAACATCAACGTAAAACGCTCAGCAGGTCCAAAATGTGTGAAGTATACTAGAACAATAAATCTTGAATATGCTCTTATATATATATATATATATATATATATAGATGGAACACATTCCTCTTAGTACAAAAAGAAAATCAAGTTTAAATCAAACTGAAATCCTAAACGCTCTACAATATCTTTCAACTCCTAAAAAAATCTTCAAATCAACCGAACACCCAGAAGCCAAAATTCACAGATTAGCAAAACCCAACAGCAGTGAAACTTTAAACACTGCAAGAAAATGAAACCATGATCAATCTAACGCCATTCACGAAGTAATTGGTAACTATGATAAATCAAATAAAAGACGAAGAAAATGGAGAGAGAAAGAGGGAATGAGAGCACAAACCAGAGGGCAGAGGCAAGAGACTGGGTTATTTGGAGAAGATTTTGAGTGAAATGAAGGATCAGATGAAGAGAGGAGCGTTTGTGTTTTGCACTTTTGTAGAATGGAGCGGGCAGAAGCTTTGCGCAACTAGCCAACCGGTGACCATCGAAATGGGAAAATGGCATCGGACGGACCTTTTTTTATTTTCTGGGGGGCGTGGGGGAGGGGGGCGGAGGACTGAAACTATGATACCGGTCCACCTGCGGAGACGGTGATTCCTTTATTTGTTTTTATTATTATTGTCGGGAACTACCAAAAGGTGGAATCTTGAATTGGTTAGTAATAAGTCTGGCGGACCGAAACTATGATACCGGTCCACCTGCGGAGACGGTAATTCCTTTATTTGTTTTTATTATTATCGTCGGAAACTACCAAAAGGGTGGAATCTTGAATTGGTTAGTAATATGTCTGGCGGACTGAAACTATGATACCGGTCCACCTGCGGAGACGGTAATTCCTTTATTTGTTTTTATTATTATCGTCGGAAACTACCAAAAAGGTGGAATCTTGAATTGGTTAGAAAATGTCAGCTGAAGACATTATGAGGAACATTGAAAGTGTACCCACTTCTTTTTCTTACAATTATTAAAAGAGGACAAAATTTTGGGATTATCTCAAAATGGTAAATTTCTTTTTATCAAATTCATTACTTGGGCTAAATAATTATTACTCTTTTTGTTTCATAATAGATGTTCTATTTTTTTTTTGTTGGAATGTTTTAAAATAAGTGTTCTATTTCAAATGTTAATAGACTTTTTTTACTCATTTTCTAAAATGCCCTTAAAAAGGAGTCTTTTTTTTTCTATTATTTTACAAACTTGAAGGTAAAATTAGAATTTTAAAATATACGCATTAATATGAAAACATTTAAAAAGGTTTTATTAAAAAACATGTTTTTTTTCAAAGGAGACACTTATTATGAAACGGAGAGAGGATGAGATTTATAAGTAGTCTAATCTCTAATGCTTTTTCTCTTCTTCTTCTTCTTCTTCTTCTTCTTCTTCTTCTTCTTTCTTTCTTTCTTTCATTTTTTTTTTTTCAATTTTTTTTTTTTTTTTTTTTGTTATCATAGCAAAAAACAAAAATAATTTTTAAAGGAATACGACAGGTGATGGTCATTGATCGAACTTGGGTATGAGTGAAGCAGTTTTTCGTCTTCCATTCAAAGATGCAATAGTACTAAATTACTAATCATACAAGCCCCACCTCCTCCAACTTCTTTCTCTCGCTCCCTTTTTTTTTTTTTTTTTTTTTGTTTGGGTGCAAAACTTCTTTCTCTCGCCCTTTCGTTTTGGCAAAAGTTGCACTTTTTTTTTTTGTTGAAGCAAAAATTGAATTTTGATAGTTCAGGCTTACCTCTATGAAAAAGGCTTCTTTGGATTGGGATGTTATATTTATTCAATTAATAAAACAAAATAAAATGAATGGATCAAGAGAATATGAAAATGAATCCAACTTAGAGAAAATAAGAGAAAAAAAAAGGATTGAAAAAAATAATTATAATACAACATGAAGGACGGAGTATCAAAGGATGTTGTCTATTCGGTGAAATGAAATAAAAGAAGGCCAATCAATCACAGTTCAATCATCACTTTGATAGTATGTTAATTTACCACCTCATTAAAAAGCCGAAATTATTAGAAAGGAGGACAAGCATAATAAAAAAATTACACATAATTAAAAAAGGATTTTAATTACCAGCTACTATAGTACCACGAATTTATGGAGAGCTTCAATCGTTGTGGTGGAGCCCATGGCTCCTGGTGAAGGTTTTCTTATGGATTGGAGTAAAGGAACAGAGAATGTATTATAGTGGGAGGGAATTCAAACATTGTGAATATTTGTGATTGAAGCTGGTAAGTGAAAGTTTTCCTGCGCATGCATGGAGGCATGGAGCATTTCTATTCGGATGGAACACATGTATACCTTTTGTTGGGAAAAGGGTGGACATATATACCTTTCCATAGCAGTTTGATCAGTTGTTTTTTTTCTTTTTTTGGGTATAATGGGAGGGTTCGAACTCCTAACCTAATCCTATATCTTTAATTCTATCCTCCTTCACCATTAAACTAGTCTCAATGACTTAATTTAATCATATTACTTCACATACTACTATACACTATTCAAGTTTATAGGTGTTTTTAACTAATCTAAGATATATAGTGAATCGTTTCCAGAGATGGTTCATAGAATTAATTTCCTGAATTGTTTGTAATATTATTCTTGATGATATCAAGATGGAGTCGCCCTTCCCATAGTTGTTCAAATTTTTTATTAATTAAGCATTTCCTTAGGAATATTTATCAACAACCTACAACAACAATAACGACAAGGCAATCAAAATAATAATAATAAGTAATGAATAGGAAAATATAGGAAAATTGAGAAGGGAAACGCGAGTTCCCCTTACACCCCTACAACACAATGCAAATCACATTACATGCCCAGCTATTGGATAAGAAAGAACATGAGGGCACCACATCATGAACTCCGTGACCCAAGTATCGTATCATTTCTCTTTTGACGTCTTGGCTGTTGTGCTTCTTTGAGGGGCAGTGCTGTACTCTTCAAATATTTTTTTCACGTCTCTCACCTGCCCAAGAGGGAAAAAAGAAGGTGCAGTGTATTATTTTGCATTTTTAAACTGCTGGTTGAAACGCGTGATCAAATATTTATACTATATTTTATTTTGGCCTGATTGTTGGCTAGTTGAATCGTCTAATAATCCCTAACAATATGGCTCTACAATGCATGCTTAAAGTCTTAAAAAAGGGAGGGTGCATGACAAGAAAATGAGGGTATTCGAGACTCGTTAGTTTTATATATTTGTTGTGAGTCATAAGTCAGGGATTCGAGAGTTGGTATAGAAGAGGTTGTCCTATGATTGCCTAGCTCATCCGAAAAAACTTTTACTTGCATAAACAATATTGTTAAAAATTCAAAGTCAAATTTAGCCAACATTGATGTTTTACTTTGAAAGGAATATTTCGTATAGCCATCAGCGGTCAGCCCATCAGTAGAACGGACTAGTAACTAGAATTCAACTATGGACTTCAGTAAGCGCACGCCCCCAAAGCACGTGGAAACGGTCTCCCCTTATCATCTTCCTTTCGTACACGTTTGGTAATTGATGTTTTACTTTGAAAGGAATATTTCGTGAAGGATGAAATTAGCTTAGCTAAATGCCTCTCATTCCTCATTCCAAACAGGGGCTAAATGCATGGGGCACGTGAGTAAATAAGAAAGGAAATAACTAATATTTCCAACTACGTACACGACATAAAGATAGGGTGCAGATTGATTTGGCTTCTCCTCCCACTAACCTATGCTCACTGTGTAGCAAAATTAGCAATTAAGATGTCATTAATGATCATTTGGTGTAATGCGATCATATTGATCCTACTTGAGAAGGTTTTGAATTCAAAACTTTTAAAAGATTAATGACACCAGTTGGATGGGGCATACCCTCAGCCAATGGAGAAGGGTCTAGGGATAGACTAGGTATTCTCCAATTGTCTACCGGCCAGAGGAAAAAAAAGGAAAATTCACATCAACATTAAGATTTTATTTATATATAAGACTTTTTATGAAATTGGTTGACCAAAAAGTTTATATCTATGTATGTGAAAATGTCCCCAATTGGAAATTGCAGCATGGGGAGTGTTAAGACTAAAGAGAAACGTACTATGATATAAGGCATCCGAACTAAGAGTTAGCAAACTAGCACAGGCAACCCAACAGTACACAAGTAGTCCAAACTCAAGATCTCTGCACGTAGCCTGAGCTCAAGTTATTCGCGAGTAAATAATGGATTCAATGTATATGAGCCCCATGAGGTGAGCCCGCTACCGTATATACCTGAGCTCCATTACTCAATATAACCAAGCTCATGCTCACCAACCATGGTTGAGCTCTATAATTCAGTTCAACCAAGCTCCATCACCCAATAAAACTAAGCTCCACATGTTAAGCTCACCAACCATGGTTAAGCTTGTTAACCGTGGTCAACTAACCCTAATTGGATGGTTATGAAACTAGCTAGGGTCAACTCTAACCTAACCCAGAAGGTTATTAAACCAATCTAAGGTTAGTCCGTACAGCTATCTATAAATAGCACATCTCAAGCTAACTGAGGTATGACCTAACCCTAGCCCAATTCCTCTCTTTCTCTCTCTAAGATTTCAGGGACTAGACCGTTGGAGAGGTTTTGGTTGGACACACTCCAGCTACCCTCAACATTGTTGTTCACTGTTTGCAGGTCAATCAATCAATGGAAAAGTAGCCTCATCCGATTACTATTGGTCAAATTTTTCGATTGTACACTATGGAATAGAAATTATAAATGATCAAAAAGTTCACTTAAAAGACAAATTTTGAATTTTCTTGTACGAAGTTGTTCAAAATGGTGTTTCCTAGTAAGCAACGCATCCAACTTTCATGAAAAATATTTTATATTTTTCATAAAATATTGGAAAATTTTAAATTTTAAATTTTAAATAAAAAAAAAAAAAAGAAAGAAGAAGAAGAAGAAGGAAGAAGAAGAAGAAGAAGAAGATGAAACAAGTCTTAAGATGCCAATAAAGGCCCCATTACGTTTTTGTTTAGAGTGAACAGTGGCTAAGCCAACAAATGATCGGACTCAAGCCAACATGTTGGGCTGGGCTAACATTCGGACTCAAGCAAACATGTTGACCTTTAGTGCCGAATGTTAGCCCAACCCAACTTGCCCAGCCCGAGCTTGGTAAGCTAAACCAACTGGAAACGAACATGATTACTAAATTACTTGCAATCCCCTTTTATTTTTATTTATTTTGACAATCAATAAAACCTATCGTCCTCCTAATCCCATTTAATATCAATAAATGAGTATCAATGATATTTTATAAACTTGATTCCAAAATCACTCATCTTTCACTCTAAAAGTGAGAAGATATCATCATCTCATTGGCTAAACAAGCAATCCCTTAAAAAGAGTTAAATTGTGACACTTTTCCCGCTCTATCTATATGTGAAAATAGACCATATGAACATTACGTGAGGCCATTAAAGCAATTAATATGTAAATTATCTATCTTTTTCATAATTGGTGTAGGCAATAAATTTGAGGAAATTAGATCATATATTTGACAGAAATAGGCATTAAGGTTGCCAAAAATTGGGATTAAATTATTCTAATAATGTTGTTAAATATCTATCCACCTATCTATATTGTAATCATGGGCGAAACCAAGAAGGACCCAGGGGAGTCTGCATCCTTCCCCATTTTTTTTTTCTTTCTATTTTTTTGTGTATTATACCCCTTCTTTTTTCTTTTTTTTCTTTTTTTTGTATCAATCATAGATTTGGCCCTCCTCAATTTAATCTTCCTTGATTGATTTTTAAGCTCTTTTCTCCTTTGGATTCTTTTCATCTGGTCTAGAGAGGCTTCTTTTACACATGTGGTTAGTTTTTCTTTTAGTTTGTTTAAGGATCCTTGGTCCCCTCCCCTCCCCGGGTTGTAATCATTATCATTCTCTCTCTCTCTCTCTCTCTATATATATATATATAGATATATAGTCTCGGTCAAATCAACACATATTGAAATATGTTATGTAAGTACTATGTATTGGGATCGTACCTCGTGCATTGGCCCAATATATCTCATAACCTACTAATACACTATGTGTAACCCAACCCTAATGTGGGTATTAATATAAGTTATATTAGCACGTGTTCATCTGATCATCTCCTCAAGTTGTTTATTGAAAAAGATATATACATTTGTTGTTAGTTTAGAATTTTTAATTTCTTACCTTGTTGTGAAGTGAAAAAAGAAAATGTAATTAGTTGTAGTCAATTGATTTCTTTGGTACTTTGAATTAGAATACAATTTTAAAAATCAATAAAAAATTTGACCTCTTTGGATTAAATTTCTAGCTCCGCCACTAATCATAATCAACAAAGTTAGTGGCTGATGTATGACTATTGATAGCTTGAAATCTATTTGGGCTTGATAAGCCCAAACTCTAAGCAGGTTGGTTGATTCGCACCTCCTGACTTTGGTTATTCTCCAAAGTTCCAAATACGTGCAATCACAATTTACAAAGGCCCCTTTTTGTTTTTATTTTTATTTTTTTCCTGTCCTACGTAAAAAGGGTAGGAGGGGACTATCAATGACTTTGGTTATTTCCTTACCTAGACAGGTCCATAGTAACATCCTCCTTGAAAAATAAATGAAAAGTAAGGTCCAAATAGATTGGAAAGCAGGAAATCATAAGCACTTCCTCAAACCGGTTGAACCATATCCTAACCCAACTCCACCTAAGGTACTAGTAGACACTTAGTCGGTGGTGTGGCAATAGTCTCAAACATTGGTCATTGCTATTATGAGGGCTTTCTCACAAGTGTATTAAACAATGTGCTCTCACCCTACACCGAAATATTAGATAAAATTCAAGATTCGGCTTCTCCGTTAGAGAAAAGACTCTTTAAGTTTCACATACGTACGTACTTTCAGCAAGAATTTTTTAAAATAAAAAATCATGTGTTCTAATTCATGTGTTAATCAACAACTTTTGATGTTTCTCACTCGATCATCAGTCATGATTTATATAAAATTTTATTAATTTTGATCAGAATTTATGAGCCCATATACGAACACAATTTCGATCGAATTTTTTATTTAAAAGAATAGATTCAACATACGGAGTGATGCGGCTGGAGTCTTGGACCTAAAAGGTGATTGAAACAAAAGAGAGCTCATGGAAAAGAAGATGAGGTTGCCCTCTTAACAGCTTACTTCACCCCGAATGACCCAGATGGTACCCTTCAACAAAGAATAAATGTGGTGCCACGTGGCACCAATCAGAGCCTCCAGAACGTTATCCTACATCAAAATCTAATCTTCTCATTATCCACTTCCCACATCCAAAATCCAAAACCCTGCGTTTTCCTTCACATATCACAGAAAAGAACCTATCGCCCACTCCTGCCTTTACATTGCCATACACAGACTCCCCACCCTTTCAAACATAAGTCTTTAACACAAAAAGAAACAAAGAAAAGAAAGAAAGAGAAGCTAAGTGAAGGAAATGGCATCCACTGCATGTTTTTTGCACCACCATGCACTCTCCACCCCAACCAGATCCACCTCATCACAGCGCCACGTGCCCAACATCAAGCCCACCCAGCTAGTCTGCAGGGCCCAGAAGCAGTCTGCCCAAGAAGATGATGCCAATGCCATGTCTCGCCGATTGGCCCTCACTGTGCTCATTGGAGCTGCTGCCGTCGGCTCCAAGGTCTCACCTGCTGATGCAGCTTACGGCGAAGCTGGTACCTTTTTTTTTTTTTTTCATTTTTTCCAATTTTGTCTATTTTAAAATCTTATTACATAATATGTTATCCGATCCATGTCTTTGTGCTTCTTCTCATTTTTTGTTTTTTTAAGTTTGATGGGCCTTTTGTCGACCAAAATATGTAATCATTCAATTTTGGTTACAGTTGTATTTGAAATGCGTCTATTGGGTTTTCTCTCAATGCTTTTTTTGGTAGTCCTTTTGTATACCTTGACATGATTTTAGAATAATTGAGCTGAATTTTGTGACTAGATAAATGAATCCATTATTTGGTTGATTTGGGGATGCCACTATTTAACATCACCTATATTGTGTTCAAGCCTATTTGGAATGAATCCATTCCATTTTTGTAGTATTTATCAAGTGAAATGGTTTTTCTATTTTTCCATCGGCCCAAATGCCTACAAAATTTAAAATCATTGAGATTTTTTTTTTTTTTTTTTTTTTTTTTAACCATAAAATCATTGAGAATTTGAGATTACTACTTTATTGTTGATAGCTTCAATGCCTCAAGAAGCGGAAAGGGTCTGATTTTCCATTTCTTATTGGGGCCAGCCACCAATTGGGTTTACTCGAACGTGAATTGATATTTAGCTGGCTATGTCCTTATCCATTATGGAGGAGATTAGTTGGGGTGAAGGCCTAGATACCTTGTTGTCACAAAAGTTAAAAAAAATCATTAGGAGGGTTTACTAGATATATGTAGTAATGTAGACAATTTGAGGAAGACAAGGAAAGAGCATTGATCTAGAGAGATGAATCTATGTCCCTCGATTAACTTTAGCCTATAATGAATTGCAGCCAATGTTTTTGGCAAGCCAAAGACAAACACGGACTTTTTGCCATACAATGGAAATGGATTCAAGTTGCTAGTACCTGCAAAATGGAATCCAAGCAAAGAGGTGGAGTTCCCTGGTCAAGTTCTGAGATATGAAGACAACTTCGACTCCAACAGCAATGTGTCCGTCATAATCACCCCAACAGACAAGAAATCCATCACCGACTATGGTTCCCCCGAAGAGTTCCTATCTAAAGTATACTTTCTCTTCTCTTCTCGTTCCTCACAAATGATTAGACACTTTTTTCCATGTTTCCTTTTTGCATAGATAAGAATGTTCCGATCTTTCTTGAAAGATATAAAAATCCCTTCTGCAAACATGCTCATTAGGGAAATTTTGGGAAGTTTGTTGGAAATTAACAGTGCTGGCTACCAAGTAAAGCTTTGATGTGGCTCTCTCTGCAGGTCGACTTTTTGCTAGGGAAACAAGCCTACTCTGGCAAGACTGAATCTGAGGTAATTCACCAACACAACCAAAAGTCCCTTTTGTTCATATAATCAGAATAAGGTTTCAACCATAAACAAGTACTATACTATGGATTGAAACTATTTGTGTATTCTTATATGGAAAATGGACTTGAATTGGCAGGGTGGTTTCGACCCGGACGCTGTGGCAACAGCCAACATATTGGAGACTGCAACCCCAGTGGTCGATGGGAAACCGTACTACTCGGTGTCTGTGTTGACGAGGACTGCCGATGGAGATGAAGGGGGCAAGCATCAGCTAATCACGGCCACTGTGTCGGATGGTAAGCTCTATATCTGCAAGGCCCAAGCTGGTGACAAGAGATGGTTTAAGGGAGCAAGGAGGTTTGTGGAGAGCACTGCAAGTTCTTTCAGCGTTGCTTAAAAAAAATGAATGTGGGTTTTGTATGTAAAGCACCTTTCAAAATATGACGTTTGTTTCAATTGTCTGGCCCTGTTTTTTTTCAACCCAAGGTTTAGAGACTGTTAAATTTTAAGGGAGTTGGAGGAAACTTGTGTGGATATTTTGAATATTTCCTACCATATAAGAACCCTCTTTTGTAGAATCTCACTTTCTCGCTCTTGAAGTATCTCTCACCCACACAAATGCGCGCATACTTGACTCTACTCATATTATTGCTTGGAGTTTGGAAATTAAAAGTCATAACTAGAATTACTTGAAACAATAAGTGTCTGTTTGGGAACTTTAAAAACTAGATCAGACTGAATCTACTCCAGAACTATTATTTGATTTTTTTTTTCAAATATACTGTAATCATGTCTTATTTTCAAGAAAAAACTAAACAAATTAGTACGAAAAAGAGAATTACTAAACAAAGTAAAATCTAAATTAGCCAGATTTATGTCTAGCTGGCCAAGTTTTGAGATATGTCAAATAGCCCCTATGTGCATGTTTAGGTGTTCAATTAAAAATTAAATAACCCAAGAAATTTTACATAGTATTACATATACAAATCCATTACCTTGACTCGGATGCCACTAGTATAAATTTCCAATCTTATTTGTGATTGTCACAATCATTTTTTTGAATTGATCGATGCAATGTGATAGATCTGTATCTTCATTACTATGTAAAATTTCTTAATATGTCTAATTTTGAATTGAACATCCAAACAGACCCTAATATTTCTTTTCGAACTAGAAATGTTAAATGATAAAATTTACATATGAGAGTATAATTTTGAATTCTCTAATTTTGAATCATCGAAGTGCATTGAAGAACCATTAATAATTTTATCCTTTGCAAGAGTAGAAGTCATTATCAGATGTAATGATTTGATAATTACCTTTGAGTAATAATAATAATAATATAGAAAATAAACATCGAACATTTGCAAGTGCATTATCCATATCACTAATTGAACATCCAATAAGTAGGCTTAACATTTGAAACAAGAGTAACTGATAGAAAGGTTTAAGTTCTCCTATTAATTAATGATGATTTTGTTTGGTTTGATAACCTAAAATTAAAACTTTTGCACTTCAAAATAATCTTCTTGCAAAAGAAAAAATGATTAAAAGAATTTATTTAGAAAGGGATGTTAATATTGTGATTAATAGTATTGATAAGTACATAACAAAGTTGCCCTTGGAAGATTTATAGTTTGGAACTCTTCGGGTTTGAAAGTTAATCTTGGGAAAAGTGAAATTATCCTCATTGGCAGCATTAACACCATCAATAATCTAGCCATCAATTTAAATTACAAAGTTGGAAGTTTGCCTACCACTTACCTTGGCCTCCCTCTTGGGGCAAAGTATAAGGATGCAAAAGTTTGGAACCCGGTGATTGAGAAAATTGAGAAAAGATTAGGTGGGTGGAAAAAATGATATTTCTCTGAAGGAGGTAAACTTACTTTAATTCCTACTTCTCTTACAAGCATTCCTATTTATTTTATCTCCATCCTTAAGATTCCCAAGTCGGTTACTTTAATAATAGAAAATCTTTTAAGAGATTTCCTTTGGAATAGCTTGAATGGGAAGTCCAAATTTCACCTTGTTAATTGGCAAACGATTTGTTTACCTAAGGATCATGGGGGTTTGGGTATTAAATCTATTCACAAAATGAATCTTGCTCTCCTTAGAAAGTGGATTTGGAGGTTTGGGATTGGCAATCAGGGTTTATGGAGGGATGTTATTATTTGAAAATATGGTGTAAAGGAAGGGGTTGGTGGCCTAATAATAGTAGAATGGGTATTGGTTTATGGAAAGCAATTATTTTAGGAGTTGATAATTTTCTCAAAGGAATAAGCTTTGAAGTGGGAAGAAGAAATAGGATAAAATTTTGGAAAGATGTGTGTTGCGGCAATGGAGCTCTGATGGAGGTCTTTCCTTGCTTGTTTGAGATGGTAGTTAACAAGCAAGGGCAGAACCAGGATTTATCTACAAGGGGGGCACTGCGTTATGATTCTATGAAGTGGGAACTGAGAACTAAAAGCCCTAGAAAGCAATTTTTTTAAAATTACTTTTTAGTTATCATTTTTCAATTTAATACCAAAAAAAGAATTTTGTTGTCAATGTATTACAAATTGATTGTAAATATACTTTAAAATGACTACTATCTTTCTCTTTTTGGCATTATGTTGAGAAATAATCATCAAATGGTAATATCTCTCCCAAAAAAAAAATTTTGGTTGAGGCACGGGGCACCCACCCCACCCCCCCAAGGCCCCCTGGCTCTGCCCATGTTAACAAGGATGCTTGGATCATGGACTATCTTGTGGATGGAAGGGTTGGAGTTTACTAGAATGTCATTTTTTGCTATAGTTTTAATGATTAGGAGTTGGAAGCTGTGTTAAATTTTTTCCAAGAACTTTATGGATGTAACATTTCTTTAAAAGGGAATGATACCTTGAGATGGAGCAAAAGTCCTAAAAGTTTATTCTCAGTGAAATTTCTGTATTCTTATTTGGCTTACAACTTGGACGTTTTTTTGCCGGCCAAAAACATTTGGATACTTTCGATGCCTTCTAAGGTGGCCTTTTTTGTTTGGCTAGTGGCTCACAAGAAGTGTCTTACCATTGACAATCTGGTTAAAATGAGATAGGAGCTCCCTAATAGATGCATAATGTGTAAAGAAACGGCAGAATCAATGGACCATCTCTTCATTTATTGTGGGTTAGCAAAGGGCTTATGGGAGCTTCTATTCCATCTTTTTTATATCAAATGGGTTTTGCCTTCTTATACTCATGATTTGATTTCGGATTGGTGAATTAAAGGTATACAGAAAGAAACTAAAACCATTTGGAGGATGGTTCCTCGTGCTCTTTTATGGTGCATTTAAAGAAAACGTAACTTGAGAACTTTTGAAGAAGAGCAATCATCTTTTGTGGAGCTCAAATCTTCTTTGGTCAAAGCTCTTTTTTGGTGGTCATGTAATTATATAGGTGGGAATTACCTTTCTTTTTTAGATTTTGTACATAAATGTTGTTTATGGGGGTTGAGTTTTTTTTATGGGCTCTTTTTTATTATGAGCTCCATTTTATTCTCTTGTATATGTCTCATGTACGAGGGTCTAATCCCTTCATTATTTTTTCTAATACAATCATCTACCTTATAATAAAAACATTAAATAAAAAAATAAGATAAAATAAAAACTATGTTTTGGAAATAAAATTACTGATTTCTTAGCTTCTTTTTTTCTTTTTTTCTTTTTTGAGGAAATGATTTCTTAGCCAATTTAGGTCATAGAATATATTAGATTTGTGATTCTAATTTTCCTAATGATATTTTAGATATTCTTTAAAAAGATGCTATTAGTAGATCTAGTACTCCTCGATGAAGACCTTTTGTCTTCTACTAAAAAAATATACATACATTCATACATACATACATATACATATATATAGTCCTTTTGTCATCAAGTGTATCAAATATTAATATCAGGTGCACTCTAAAACCTTATCTAGTGATTTACATTTTGTGAATCCAATTGTTAGATTAGATAGCCTTTTCATGTAAACAATCCATGCCAAAAATTAAGTTAATTGCTATTTGATCCAAAACGTTCATTTTTTTAATCAACAACAATCGTTCATTTATAGACATTTCAAATGAAACAGCTCTTAATCTTATATCAAGTTGATTTTTGGCATGCATAACCAATATATGAATCAAATTTAATCCAACGGTTGATTTATCCAATAAGAGTTACACATAAGAATTTTGGAGTACACTTTTATAGTCCTGATCAGATCAGCATGTGTTGATATAAGTTATATCAACAATTGGCCGAATATACCCTGTAACCCACTAATGCATGAGATACAACCCCAATACGAGTGTTGATATAAGTTATATCAGCATGTACTCACCTGATCATCATCCTATATATACAATCCTGGTTAGGTAAAGACATATTGATAGAAGTTATATCAACACCATGCATTAGGGGTTGTACCTGTGCATTGGCCAAATGTACTCCGTAACCCATCAACGCACGGGTATAAACCCCAATGTGAGTGCTAATATAATTTATATCAACACCTCACTACCTTACCATCATCCTATATACATACAATCTTTTTAATATCAAATGCACTTTGATGCAACTTTATATCAGGTGTACTCCAAAACTCTTACCTACAACTCGTATTTTGCAAAATCAACTGTTAGATTTAGATAGTTTTCTCATATAGGTGATCTATACCAAAAAGTAAGTTAATCTGAGATTAATTGTTATTGAATCCAAAACTCACATTTTTCAATAATAATCTCTCATTTATGGACATTTGTGGATGAAATAATTCTTAATCTCGAAACAACTTAATTTTTGGCATGCATAACCTACTTATAAATTTAAGCCAACAGTTGATTTTGCAAAATACAAGTCTCAAGTAAAAATTTTAAAGTGCACTTGATGCAAGGTTATATCAAGTGCACCTGATATTAAATGGATCACATATATATACACAAAAATGATCAGGTGCGAACTATCACGACCAGGAGGAGCTGTGCGTGACAAACACTCGCATGCACATGAAAGCCATACATGGCTCCCAGCAAGATCGTACAGTCGGTTCATACTTGATCATCTCTTTATATATATCAAAAGCTACAAAATAATCCCACAATCGATTCTTCACTTTCAAAAAAACCATCATAAACACAGTTAATCGTGCCTTATCCCAAGTTTTGGGATCAGCTAAAAAATTAAAATAAATAATAATAATGACTTTTCAAAATAAATAATTAATTAAATCACATGTTAAAAATGAACGAGTAGATGATTTATTATCAGAAAGTGTCTGCACATTCACATGCTTGTTCGATATCAATGTCTGCTTCGGACGGAAATAAAGTATTTACATAAAAGCAATGGTCAGGGAACGACATTTTAATGACTGAAGATTCATATATGCCTTTTCCTTGTAATCTCAAGTACCTCCATTGCAATAGTGGATGCCATTGCTGTGTGTGTCCTTTTGCTTCAAATTTACCACATTTAAGCCCCATATTCGAATTGTACGGTCATCACTGCCTGATGCCAACATGTGGGGGTTTGACGGATTCCAGCTCACACAGTTAACAGCTCCAGAATGACCCGGCAACGCTTCAATGAGCTCCCCTGAGCCTCTATGCCACACATAAACCTATAAATAAGTGACAAAATGATTAGTTCACTCTTCCAAAAATGAAAATTGTATTCATGAAATTTAGAATGAAAGGGCTAAACAAAGTAATTATTATTATAATGATCCTGAATCAAGAAGATATCTGCTAACTTTGAAGTTAACCGTTCATGCTCCCATCAACAGTCTACCATATTGGTACATTCTTGTGAAATCTGACCGAAATTATAACCCACCTCTTGGGTTAAAAATGAAAAAATAAAATAATAGTTCAAGTGGGAGAATTCAAATGAACCCATCAATTGCATTGTGCGCGCAATTTTTTACACTATTTCCTTTTTCCTTCATAAGGACTATGGGAAATGACCCTAGGAATTAATCTCCTTTAATATTTCAACAAATATCAATGCTGTAAAGAGCACAAAGATTTTCCATGAATGGCCCCATTCCTTGGCATATTGTAAATTCAATTGTTATCCATTCATGTTTAGAGTTAATGTAATGGTGCGTTTGGATGAGGGATTTGCAAGAGGGATTTTGGCTAAAAGATGGGATTTCAACCTCAATTGCATGTACTGCCGTAGCCATAATTTGGCATTGAAATCCCAACCTGGCCCAAATTCCTCCTGCAAATCTCTCATCCCATACACCATAAAGGATGGTAGGTTCATATTCTACCCCCCATGTGTCAAATTTAATTCTATTAAAACAGAATAGAGAACTATTGATACGTTTTATCAGAAGAACACGCAACACGGGATTTCAGATGAGGTAACAAACTATACATATAAAAAATTTAGGAAGGTACCACAACCCCCCCCCCCCCCCCCCCCCCCACCAAAAAAAAAAAAAAAAAAACCTCTTTTTCCTTTTTGTTAATACACAAACAAGAGAGTGGGACTCTTAATCAACATTAATGGCAAAACCATCAACATGGAGAACAGTAGGGGTGTTTATCTAATCAGTCTGTATGCCAAATATTGACCTGATCAAGTAACTGCATCATTTTTAAAATTGAACCCAACATTCGGTGAGGAAGCCATCACCAAGAGTAAAACTGTAGCTCAATGCTACACAGGAAAAATCACTTAAGCAATCACATCACTTAAAATGGTTTATGGACATGCACAAGCCATGCGATTTTCTGACAAGGAAAAAAAACTGTTGGTTTACTTGGCCAGATGCTAGTCCAATAAAATGTCTTCTGTACATTTATCTGTCTTAACACAACATTACGCATGATCCACACAAATGTGCAAGCAGACAATAATCAAATATAAATAATTTATCAAGGGCATGCTTAGTTGACTCTAAAATTGGACTATATTGTTGTGTTCTCCATGTCATTTTGTGACCCAATCCATCATTGTGATTGGGGCAATTCAAGACAATAGCGGCTATCATCACCAATTAGAGTATAAAATGAAACTGTGGCTTTCAATGAATCCCAAAAATTGATCCTACAACATCAGATAAAATGAAGGCTCCAGCTTTTTCTAATGGCCTCATTCAAGATGATGGATTTGCACCTTAATGCTATGTAAATACGTTTCAGCCATTCGAACAAGCAAACAGCCATTCGAACAACCAAACAGGCACTAATTTTACAACAGCGCAGAGCTACTAATCATGATCAATAACAACCACATTCTTAATACAGATAGAATCATCCAAGTAAAATCAAAATCCATACCTGTGAATCCTCACTACCGCTAGCTATAAAAGCTTGCTCAAGTCCACCAAAACAGGATCTAATGAGAAACCGAGTGCGTTTGAGACCTTCATACTTAGAGACAAGCTTAATGTCACCCTCTATGTTCCATAGATGAATTTCTTGGTTCAGAAGATTAACCAGCAGGAACTTATTGTCCCTTGACAATGAGAATGAAGTTATTGGTTCAGTTTCCTCAATTGATCTCTCAGATTTTGATTCTCTGTCAAGTAAAAGTAATGCTGTATCTCTAAAAATACTTATAATCCACTTCCCATCAGTTGTCACTTCCAAGTCTGAAATCCTAAGAGTACGTTGCCCTTTCCAACATTCCAATTCTTTCCCATGCAAATCCCACATGCATATGCTCTTATCTGTAACGCCACAGAATACCCATTTGCCATCAGGAAACCATCCACAAGACACCAAGCCGAGACCAGTTTTTTCATATATGTAGAGGCATTCACCGGAAGAAACATCCCAGCGCCTGACAGTCTCCTCTACTCCACAAGTGAGAATCTGGTGATCATCAGGGCTCCATGAAACATAAGAGACAGGTTTCTGGTGACCAGATAGTCTATGCCGTAACGACACTCTACCATTTGCATCAACCTATAAGGAGGAGAAGAGGAAGAGAGGGAGGGGGTGTGGGGGGAAGAACTGTTAGCATAATGAGTAATGGATGAAAAGCCAACAAAGAGGGATACCACTGTAGTATATTAACAATGACAATGAGAAAATACATGCCAAAAAGGCCTTAAACACTCATCGGTACAAAATAATTGTCGTCCAACTAGCAAATCCATTCCCAAATTTCTACCCAATTGGGAGACAACCACCCAACCACTTGCAAGTTGCAGTCTTTGGATTGAAACAGGCAAGTCCAGAGAATAATCCATTCGCACAGGGCTTCCACATAAGAGACCTTGTACAAGTATACTTATAATACTAGAATGGTTTCCATTGTTCCTCAAAGAGGAGAAGGTAACAACCCTTGTTGAGGAGTACATGTGTGCCTTAAATTATAAATTAAAACATTATATATATATATATATATATATATATATATATAATACAGACCTCAAACTTCAAAATCCCATAACAATAAATATGACCAGTAGAGGAGGAAGTATACAAGGAACAGGTTTTAAAAGTCATTATCTGTTGCCGTACCAAAACCCTCATAATTGGCCACCACATAAAAGGAAATGGGAACAATACTCATTAACTTAGTTTTGATGAGGTAGCAAACTTATAGATATGCATGTTTTGACCCAATTTCCCTCATTCAATTATTTTACAATTCTTTTTTTTTTTTTTTAATTACTTTTTTTTTTTTCTGTGATAAGGTAAAGTAAGATTTTATGAATAAATTAACAATCGACCATGTATACAGAGTGTATACAAAAGTAAAACCAAGCAAAAACTATAGACTTAAACTATTCAAAAACTCAATATGAGGCATCCATTTAATTACCAGATCACCCCACTCAAACCGGATCGCCCCATTCGAAAAGAAGCTTGAATATACAAGATCTCAACTTATCCGCCGAGCACTTCACATCATCAAAGTCCTGTTACGCTCTCTCCACATAACCCAAAAAATTTCATGTGGCACCATCTTCCACACTGGGGTAACAAATTGTTACTAATCCTACACCAAAACTCCACTAATGCCCACTCGGACTTAGGTATCACCCAGTGCACACCAATGAAGAAGCAGATGGTCCACTGATTCAGCCTCCCCTTTGCACATAATGCACCTATTTGTTAGCGCAAAGCCCTTCGTTTGTAAACTGTGAATCGTAAGCATTTTCCCCAACAACCAACCCATACAAAGAAAGTAATGTTCGAAAGAACACTCGGAATCCACACCGTAGCAGATGAAAACCTCCTTCCCTCTGTCTTTAACAAAAATCTATAATAAGACTTGACGGAGAATAGCCCATTCAATCTCCTCCACATAATCCAATCCAATCCAATCCTTCTCACCCCTCCCAACTTTCACAGAATAAATCACCTCTAAAAATTTCTTTTACTTCCTCAATCTCCCAATTTTAAAAACCTCGATAGAAAGCCACCTCCTGCCATAGATAATGTATCACCCGACCACCTAATATAGTCACTAACCCTAGCCTCTTTATTTCCCACCATTTCTAAGAGCATAGGCCACAACTCCTGCAAAGAACTATCTCCACACCAAATATCCCTCCAAAAACCTATTCCCAGAACATCCCCAACCCTAAAGCCAATGCATTCAATAAATTTATCCAATCCCTTCCTAAAAATTTTCCACACCCCTACAGCATAGGCACCTCTTACCTCCCTTGTCCACACTTCCCCACCCCCCCCCCCCCCACCCCCCAAAAAAAAAATAATAATAATAAAAAATAAATAAATGAATGAATGAATAAAATACCTCACCACCATATTTCCACTCCACCATTTTCCTCCACAAAGCCTCCTTTTTGATAGCATATCTCCATAACCATTTCCCAAGTAATGCCTAATTAAGCAACTGCAAAGGTCTCAATGGCAAGCCCCTTGCCACCCTAGAGGTAAAAGCTGTATTCCACCCCACTAAATGAATTTTGTGCTCATCACCTAAGCAGGCCCAAAGGAGGTCTTGTTGTAGCTTCTCCAACCTTCTTGCTACTAAAGCAAGGATATGGAAGAGCAACACAAAATATGTAGGAAGGATAGCTAATGAATGCAAACAACTCACACTCACCTCAGTCAACTTTCAACCCAGACACAAGTTCAAAATACAAAAGAACACTCCTTAAATACCTAATTTGCCTACAACTAGCCCTGAAAATAACAATAGTGTCATCCACATATAGCTAATGAGAGATGCAGCTGCCCTCCCCATCCTTAGATAAAAAATTTTTTCTTTTTTTTTTTTTTGATAGGCAACAAAAAATTTTATTAAAAAGAAGAGAGAAAAAAATTACAAATAGGATGAGGAGTCCTATTAAGAGAGAAAGAGACAAAAATGAAGAGGAAGAAAGAAAAAAGAAAAGAGAAAGACACTAAAGGCCACATACAGCCCTCCAATCAGAGATAATAAGAAACAATGGGACACCAAAAACTCCCTAGCCATGGAAGCCCAAAAAGAAGCCAAGAAAACAACCCTATCCCATAAACCACCAACTTCCTCAATCCTATCCTTAAAAATCCTCTCATTTCTTTCAAGCCATAGAACCCAGAAAACAGCGAGAATCGCGCACCTTCACAACACTATTCCTCTCGGACCTCTCCCTAAACCAGCGAAGTCAATGACCAACAAATCGGAACACAAAGCAGGACACACCCAACAAACATTCACCCTCTGAAATAACCTTCACCATAACACAGTAGCCACCTCACAATGAAGAAATAGATGGTCAAGACTCTCCGCTCCCCTCCTACACATGGCACACCACTGAGGTAACAAACAATGCTTTGGTCTCCTTTTCTGATACACATCATTGGTATTGATTTTCTTATGAGCAACAGTCCATGCGAAAATCTGAACCTTTAGAGGCACTTTTGACTTCGAAATCATCTTGAAAGGGGGAAAAGAGTTCTCATCAGAGCCAAGAATGAGGGATTCCATGAAAGAATGACAAGAAAAAAAAAACAAAATGAAGCAACCACCTTCTCCTATCCAAAGTAGAAGGCCTAAAAACCACACCCTCGAGCAAGGAAAGCAAAGATGAAAACTCACAAATTTCCCTATCATTAAGATTCCTGAAGAACCTAAAATCCCAACCCAAAAGAAAAGAGGAAGAGACACCCAAATCCAAGACAGATGAATTATGAGCATGAGAAAGAGAGTACAACCGAGGGAAACGAGCTGATAAAGGAATGTCCCCTCTCCAAACGTCTTCCCAAAAACAAATTTTTTCACCATTACCCACCACAAACGAAATAAGACTCAAAAAGCGGGGCAAGCCTTGGGAAATAAATTTCCACGGGCACCTAGCAGAAGCCTTGAAGCCCTGATACCAATTTGAGAATCCCAACCATTCCCTTGCATCCCATACCTACTTTTGATGACTGAATGCCACAAAGAATCTCTTTCCAAAGGAAACCTTCAAAGCCATTTACCTAACAAAGCAATGTTTCTGGTGAAAATATTTCCCACAGCAAGCCCTCCCAAATTTCTAGGACTAGAGACAACCTCCCACTTCACCAAATGATCCTTTTTGCCCTCCCCACAACCCTCCCATAGAAAATCCCTC
Source organism: Liquidambar formosana (assembly GCA_039720395.1). NCBI lineage: Eukaryota > Viridiplantae > Streptophyta > Magnoliopsida > Saxifragales > Altingiaceae > Liquidambar > Liquidambar formosana. Next base: position 253,608 of record JBBPBK010000128.1, on the reverse strand, counting down.
ATCAACTTTTCAATCCTTGAAGCCACCCTCACTGGAATTTTGAAAAGAGATAAATAATAAATGGGTAAGCTTTCCAGAATTGAGTGAATCAAAATGAGTCTCTCCCCTTTAGACATTAAAGACCTCTTCCAACCATCTAACCTCTTCCCAATCTTTTCTAAGACTGGAGACCAAAAAGCATCTAATTTAGGGTCACCCTCTAATGGCAAACCCAAGTACTTCATAGGCCACTCATCAACAGAACAACCCAAAAACCTAGCTAACCTGTCTAACTTGTCCTGTGGGCAATTAATGCCCACCAAAGAACTCTTACCCATATTCACTTTCAACCCAAACACTAACCCAAAAATACTCAAGATAGATTGTATAGTGACAAAATTCTGATCACTCCCTGAAGCAAAAAAAAGAGTATCATCGGCAAACTGAAGATGAGACACCGAGACATTATCCCTACCAATGACAAACCCCTCAAACATACCACAAGCTTTAGCTCCATCCATAAGCCTACTCAAAACATCTGCAACCAAGATAAATAAAAAGGGAGACAATGGGTCCCCCTGTCTCAAACCTCGAAAAGCTTTAAACACCCGGCCGGGTTTTCCATTCAAGACCATAGAAAAATTAGTGGAAGACAAACAACCCCAAATCCACTTTCTCCACCTACTACCAAAACCCTTACTCTCAAGCACGAAGTCCAAAAAATTCCAATCTACATGGTCATATGCTTTCTCAAAATCAACCTTGAAAAGCACACCTTCCAACCTTCTCCTCTTATAATCATCAACAACCTCATTAGCCACCAAAGCGACATCCAAAATCTAACGACCCTCAATAAAAGTGCTCTGACAAGAAGAGATAGTTCCACTAAGCACCCCTTTCAACCTGTTGGCCAAAACTTTTGCCATAATTTTATAAAGAGATGTGACCAAATTGATGGGTCTAAAATCTTTTAATTTCAAGGATCTTTAATAAACATTACTTGACGTATATACATAATTTAAAATTATATCAATTTTTATTAGATTTTGTCATAGTTAGCAAAAAATATTATATATTACTGAGTTTTCACTACTTTTAGTGACTAAATTCACAACCTCCCAACTAAACATGATCTCAGAAAATTGATCCTCCACCATACATCAATCAACATTCAGTTTCAGCACCAAACAATTCCCCAACTTTCCACACTACACTGTCCACTTAAAGGGAGCCATGGTAATTATGTTGCTTGCAGATACGATTTGGATCCAACAACCTTTCCCCATGTGAAGACCTAACCACCTAATGAGAATCATACCCAATAAGCTTTAGCTAGACATCTCCAACCACATGCACCATAACCTTCAGAAATAATCAAACTATGAAGTACATAATGCCCTGGTCATTACAAAAAATAGAAAACAATGATAAGTATAAAATTAAAATGCAGTATGCAGGGAAATGGCATTACAGAAAGACTCAAACTATGAAAGGACAAAGCAACAAGAACAAAATTCCAATAAGGAAGAAGAAGCACAAGGAAAAAAAAAACTAATCAATATGCACCAGAAATGATTCTAGTAATCAAAATGTAATCAATTCCAATCTCATTGGATATAAAGAAATGAGGGGAAAATATTACATAAGAGATGGGCAGTAAATATATAATTGAAGAATCTCATATTAACATATAACATGAACATTGCTACCTCCCATATGATTGCCGATCGATCCTTGGACGATGAGGCTAAGTATTTCCCATTATGTGAAAATTGCAAAAACCAGACTTCATCTTGGTGATGTTGTAATATCTGTTCCATTAAGTTTAACAAGGAAAGATTCATAGTATGCTCCCAGAAACATAAAGAAACCAAATAATTAGAATGTGCAGTCCATTAAAGGAAGTAATAGTACTAAAAAGAAGTATAGGTAGTTCAGCTGGAGATGAGCAACTCCAATTGTGATCTTCTCAATGATACAGCTTTATACAAAAAAAAATCTATAAATTTTGAGGAATTTAATATGTTCATGTCAGTGTGGAAACCTGTATTGTAGCTTTACATATTTTCACCTAGCAAAACATCTAATTTTTGAGTAATAGAGAATATTTCAACCCAAAAATTGGCAAACTATTTGCTAAGCTTTGCAAGCATTAATTTTTTATCATTTTCAGCTTCCTGCAGAGTACTACACTTCTCTCTCATCTCAAGTTAAATTATATAGCACTCACTTAGTAACTTTTTAATCAATTGAAACATAATTTCTGTACAATAATACATTGTTAGAAAAGCTTAGTTATTAAATTTTATTTTTTTTTTATAAAGGTAATTTTATTCACAAAAAAGGGCCGAGACCCATGTACAGAAGTATACCAAAAGTATACCAATGCAACCAAAAGAGGAGGCTATAAAGCCAAGGAGTCAAAAAAGATTTGGGAATTCATCCGGTCTTCAAAAAACTCCAGATTACTCCAGAAAAAAGCAGCCCTATACAAGTGTTCTTTAGTTGTTCAGCAGTGGACTCAAGATCTTCAAAAGTCCTTTTGTTTCTTTCTCACCATATAGACCAGAAGATAGCATGAGGAACTGTCCTCCACACTTCCTGACCCCTCTTATTTGTGCTCCTACATCTCCACGAGGCCAGCACTTGGCGAACAGTTGCAGACTGAACCCAATGCTTACCAAAAATGGCCAGGCAGCTTGTCCAAAGCTCAGTTGCTGCCTTACAGTGTAAGAAGAGGTGATCAATGGACGCAAGCTCAGCTTTGCATAAGACACACCAATTAGATACAAAGAAGTCTTTCAATAAAAGCTTAGTTATTAAATTAATTACATCTTTTCTAACTGATTAATTTAACAATTATTTGCAACAACAACATCAAAGCCTTACATGTGCAAGAATAGTCTTTCTGCCTGGTTGGACACAGAAGACAAAAGCAAGAAAACCAAGGAAAAAATTTGGCATTCAAATTAGTAGGCCAAACAACCCCATTAATCATCTTTAGTTTGCAGATGATTGCCTTATTTTTACCCATGCAAATCAGGAAAATTTGTCAGAAGGGGTGATAAAATTCCTTGGATATTCATTTCTCAAGATTTATCTCGGATTTTGAAATGCACTAGTCTTGTTGTGGGAAGGGCTGATAAAATTCGTTTTTGGGAAGATGTTTGGAGTGGGGATGAGTCTTTCTTTACCTTGTTTCCTCAGTTGCATAATCTGTCATTGGCTCATAATGTGTCCGTTTCTTCTATGGCCTCTTCTTCTTCATTTCCTCATTCTTAGGATTTTAAGTTCTTCTGCAATCTTTAGGGAATGCTCTGATCTTTCTTCCTTATTATGTTTTCTTGATGGTGTTTGCCTAATAAATTTAATATCTGACAAGAGAGGTGGTCAGCTCATCCTTCAAGTGTTTTCTCTTGAAAATCTAACTTCAATGTTCTGGTTGAAGATTCAAGTGTTCCTTTGTTCTCTCCTTCTTTGATGCTTTGGAAAGCTAGAGTACCCCTTAAGGTTCAACTGTTTGCTTGACCAATAGCTCACAAGAGAATCAATACCAATAATAAGTTTCAAAGGAGAAGACCTTCCTTTTGTTATCTTCCTCAGTGATGCATCATGTGTAGACAAGAGGCTGAGTTAGTAGATCATCCTTTTTTTTTTTTTTTTTTTACATTGTTCAGTGACTAGTGGGTTGCCGCGAAGACTCTTCTAGATTAGTGGTGAGAATTGGGCATCCTCAGATTGCTCTGCACAGGTGTTTGAGATTGGTTTTGAGGGTTTTAGGAGGGATAAGAAAGGAGTTACATTGTGAAGATGTGGTGTGCTTGCACTTTTTTGGGTCATTTGACTAGAGAAGAATGCCAAAATTTTGACAAAAATGAAGAATTGTTGAATAGGTTACGAGATAAAGTTTATTTTCTAGCTTCATTTTGGGCTTCACTTTCAAAAGCATTTCAGGGGATTCCATTATCTGTCATTAAGTGAAATTGAAGTTGGTTTGTGCTAGCTAGTGGTTGTTTTGTTTTTTCTTTTTATGTTCTTGGCGGACCTTAATCCTCTTTGTACTTATCTTCCTTTTATTATTATAATAAATAATAAATAAAACAAAATAAAAAGACATATTCTCAAATTTGAATGATCATTCATGCCACCTCTCTCTCTCTCTCTCTCTCTCTCTCTCTCTCTCTCTCAGCTTCTCCTCTATTTCTATGTTCTCTCTCTATTCTTCTTCTTTATCTACTCTATTGTGCTAAAAGAAATTTTTTCTCTAAAATATGTTCAATCCTTCATTCTTCAAATCTAAATCCTAATTGGTTTTCTATCTATCCTCTTAAACTTAATCATTCTCTATTCTAGCCCATTCCCACTTAATTCCACAAAAGTCTCACCACCTTCCTTTGCAAGACATTCCGTATCCTTAGAGTTTATAAGGTTGTCCTGCATCAATTTGGTAGCAGATCAAACCATCCTATCTTTCTCCTAAACCTTAAAATTTCTTCCCACAATTCTACATCCATGGTGACAAATGCAAAGCTATCATCTAAGTTTGAGGCCTTCTCAGGAGATTATCAAGCCACAAAAAAGATGTTGAGGCTACCAAGAATGATGTTGCATAGCTTAAACATGAAGTACAGTCTATTGCCACAATTTTGGAGGAGATAAAACCACAGAGAGATTATCGGCTGCAGTCCTTGCTAAGAAACCCATGGAAATGACTATTACTCAAGAGCAGGGATTCTTTAGTTCTGCGCTGACTTCAGCCCCCACGCTGCAGTTGCTTCTTGCACCCATTCCTCCCTCAAATTCACATGGGACCAACCCTGTTCACACATTGCACAGCCGCCTCAATCAGCTATTGATTCAATGCATCAAGGTGCTATCCAAAGGAGAGAATTTCAACTTCATCCTAATTTGCAGTAACAATTCGTTCATAAGGATTATAAAGAAATAAGGCAAGATGATTTCAGCAAGGGAGTCAAACTAGATGTGCCGGAATTTTTACGGAGACCGCAATCCCAACACTTCTGAAGATTGGGTGTACAGCTTAGAGAACTATTTTCATTAGTATGGTATGAATGAAGTTCGGAAATTATACTTTGTGGAAGGCAAGTTAAAGGGGACAACAAGGATATGGTGGATTAAGCAACAAGAAGTTCACAAAAGGAATGGATTTGGAGATGTTTGGAACTGAGACAAGATGAAGCAAGCCATGAATCAAGACTTCATGCCTCCTAACTACAAGCAGCACATTTATCTTCAATTCACTAATCTACAACAAGAGAATATGTCTGTGGAGGTTTACACCAATCGGTTTTATGATTGCCTACTAGATTAGATTATGCCTGAAACAAGAATATCATAATTACTATGTATCAGCAACTTTTAAAATCACAAATAGCCTCTGAATTAGCCATTTGATGGTTAAACACCATGGGAAACGTGATTCAAATTGCATATCAAATTGAGGAAGATTTGCAGAGAAAATCATTCCCAAGGTCCCTTTCAAATAATGTACAAAAGGTCAATAGGTCTTCTATTGAAATTAGTCGAGAAAAGTCAATTAAGAATTTCACAAATGGTTCTAGCTTTTCTGTTAACCAGCCTACTCATTCCTCAGGCTACTTAGTGGTCCCGGGAAATAGAAACAAATTTCAAAGGGAAGCAAAGAGCACCAATGCTATACTTGCACAGGCCTTGGCCACTTTTCAACCCAATGCCCCAATCAATTAGTTGCATTCACAAATAATCCAGCCATGATGGGAGATTCCAATATTGAGCAACAAAGAGAATTGGTTATCTGTGAGGCTCGCAGAGGAAGAGAACACAAAAGAGGATGATGTTGGGGATGGACAACAGCCTTGTCTAGTTCTTTGACCTTTACTTTCAACACAAAAGGTTGACAAGAAAGAAGATTGAAGGTGCACTAGTACTTTCCAGACTACAGTTAGATGCAAGGGCCAGTTGTGCACAAGGGTGATTGATCCTGGTAGCTGCACAATTGTCGTATCAAATGATGCAGTGAGGAAACTAAGGTTGGAGACGGAACCCCACCCAAACCCATATAAGGTAGCTTGGGTGAATAACACCAACCTGAAAATTCGTGAGCGATGTTTGCTTACTTACTCTATCAGTGAGTTGATCAACACCATACAGTGCAATGTCCTCTTAAAGTCTGACCAATCTTCTAGGTCACCCTTGGTTATAAGATAGCAAAGTGCAACATTATGCCTACAAAAATACAAATTCCTACCTTTTTTGGGTCCTAGGGAAATCAAGGTTATGCCAGCCAAAAATCCTCAAGTTACAAAGCAGAAGAAAATCGCAGGGTCCTTTATGCAACATGTGGATTCCTTTATTGATGGCATATTAGGACAAGCTCCCAACTCAATAGAGTCGAGTTCTTTTCAGAGGGGGAGAAATGATATAATAGCAATAGCTTGATGAGAAGAAGTACCCTCTTTGGAAGCCAAGGCCAAGAAAGAGTATGGAGGGAATCTAGGGACATGGCCCCCACCAACTCCAGCAGCCTATTTTCAACAATTGATGGAGAAAATTTATCACCATAAGGTGTTGTGGGAATTTTTGGAATTTTTTTATACTTATGTGCTCATGGTAGAAGTTTCCTTGGCACTAAGCTTCTTTAGGAAGCCACTGTGTTGCTTCTCTAGGAAGCAAACTAGTTGTTTCTTTAGGATACTACCTAGATGCTTCTCTAAGAAACACTTTTTTTTTTCTTTTTCTTTTTTTTTGGGTAGGAAGCTAGTGGTTCCATGGTTCAAAGTCTCGGTCGTCATCTCATTCGATCTCAGTCATCTCGTTCTCATCCATCTTGTCGTGTTTCAAGCGAGACGCAACTTTAAGTATGAAGGAATGATTAAAAAGATCCAAAAAAAATCATTGAACAATCAGAAAAAATAGGAAAATTACATAGGGATCATCAAATAAGAAAAATAGATGACTTAGGACACACAACATGGTGAAAAACATCAAAACAGGCATTAGCACGTTGGTATTATATAAAAATACATATTATTTAACAAGTATTTTTTTAATTGAAATAGAAGGCATGTTTATTATTTATTACTATATTTGAAAGAAATAATAAAAGATTTAAAACAATTTATATAAATAAGATATAAATTAAAAATTATCACTCTTTAAAAGGACCCAATTGTTGGCTAATGAAAAAAATTAATTTTTAAAAAAAATTCTAAAATTATCGGGCAATTTTCATAAATAAAAAAAATAGTATTAAAAGAAATTGTTTTTTGGGGAAATTATAAAACACAAGGGACTAAATTAATGTTATAAGTTATAATAGGTTAAACCGTCAAACCTTTACCTTTATAAGTTACAATATGCTGACCTCAACCCACTGACACAAGGAAAATAAGTGATGTTCTCACTCTTTCTCTGTCTCTCTTGATCTTCAAAGATTGAAAGAAGCCACGCATGTTTGAAGATTTCTAGACAAGAATTGAAGAACGTCGTTTGAGACTTCCAACCCCTCGAGCTACTATTGAAATTCGACTGAAAGCTCGTTTGTCTTGTCCTGTGCAATGTTTTCCTCCTATACAATTGGATCGTTGGGATTTCTCATATCGGACCCCTCCAATACCAAGTTAAGCCGATGAGATCTCATCCATCTTGGATGAGACTTTGAACCATGAGTGGTTCCTTCCCTATAAAGCAACCTACTCTATAAAAGCATGTAAAAAGTTATGTTTCAAATAGAGTTGAAGGAATTGAAGATTGAGTTTGTTTGCTAGTGTCACCAGTGTGTCCCCCCCCCCCCCTCTCTCCCTTCCCTCTCTCTTAGCTTTTCCTCTGTTTCTATCTTCTCTCCCTACCCTTCTTCCTTAGCCACTCTACTATTCTTCAAGAAATTCTTTCCGTAAAATCCATTCAACCCTTCATCCTCCAAATCTGAATCCTAATCAAATTTGGGTTACTTCTCTTCCACCTATCCTCTTAAACTTATCATTCTCTATTCTAACACATTCCCACATAATTCCACAAAAGTCCCACCACCTTCCTTTGCAAGAGAGCCCTTATCCTTAGAGTTTACAAGGTTTTCCTACATCAGTTATATATAGCTAAATACAATAAGAAGTTATAAACATATATATATATATATATATATTTATATAGAGAGTCCCCTTCTAATGAGGTTAACCTAACCTAACTTTGCGTTAGGTCACCCTCCAAAACCCTACCCATGACCTGTATTTTGCAAAACCAACAGATGGATTAGACAGCCTTATCATGTAGGTGATGCATGCAAAAAATCAAGTTGATTCGAGACTGATTGCTATTCAATCCAAAACTTACATTTTTTAATCAATGAAAATCACTCATTTTAGACATTTACGAATGAAGTAATTCTTACTCTCGGATCAACTTGATTTTTGGTATGCATAACCTTCATATGAAGCAGATCTAATCCAACAGATGACTTTGCAAAATTCAAGTCTCAAGTAAGATTTTGGAAGATGACCTAACACAAAGTTAGGTTAGGTTAACCTCAAAAGAATGGGACTCTAAATATATATATATATATATATATATATATATATATATATATGATGAGGCATAAATTTTGCAAACATTCTAAAATTATTAGGGCACTGTCATAATAACTACTTTTGAGGGGCTTAAAAAATAAGGTTAAACTTTGGTCATTTCCAAAAAAAAAAAAAAAAAAGAAAAGAGTACAAGGACCAACTAGGGAAAAAAACTGAAGAGGGGAGAAGGTCTCTTTCTACAAAATACCTCAAAAGAAACCCTCAATCACTACAATGTCAGATGGTCCCTGCGCCTCCAACCACCTTCCACCGCAGCCAAAGACAAGGTTTCCTCTCTCTCTCTCTCTCTCTCTCTCTCTCTCTCTCTCTCTCTCTCTCTCTCTCTCTATTATGAAGGTGATCCTATTCAACATGGATCCCATATTATTACCTATATCATGCTGTGTCAACACGGGTACCTTAGGGTAAGATGCCATATCTTGTAATGTAGATCATGACCTAACATCGAAAAAAAATATCTTGAAACGTAGATCATAACCTAAAACTACATCCAATAGCAAGACTGCAATTGCCTTAATAATTATCCCAAACCTCCCTCAACATATTCAAAATCTACCCTTCTACTGGTCATGACTATAATTACACAACCAAACCACCACTCCGAAAATAAATTGAGTTGTGATTTTTTATCACATAAACAAAGATCCCTCACATGCCAGTATGCCACAACATCATTTTTCATGGAATATACTCCATAAACCCTTACATTCTATTCTAACCTTTTTTTATAGGAAACAAATAATTTTATTAACAAAAAGGCATGTACAAACTTCATGTCCACAAACATTAATCTAACTAAAATTACTCCATAACCGATCTTCATAGCTTATGCATGAAATTGAAATAACTTAATGTATTCAAACCTTATTCATGATTCCGTGCAATGCATTTCTTCCAAAATAACACCCCAGCCCAAAGAAATAATATAAAAAGTCCTCTGTCTCCTTTAAAAGCCTTTGATCAGTAACCTTTGATCAGTAACCCCCAACCATTTTCCAAACTTCACAACTCAGATACAGTAAGCTTTAACCAATAATTTGCAGTTCAATTGTTTAGAGCCAATTAAGACATCTAACACGTTGAGAAAATTGACAACTCGGCATGATGGTAGCAACTAGCTTTCTAACATTCAGTAAATTGACAAAGAGATAAAAATAAACCATCACAAATATAACTTATGTTGCTATTGAAACGAAGGCTATTTTCATAGGAAAAAATTCATAGGGTATCATACTGTTCCTAGAATAAAAAATTAAATTTAACATGTACGCAATTCCTATATGAAGCTTACAACCACATAGTGATGACATGTTCGAACCTGTGAAGTTTGAGAAGGAATCTGTTCTCTTCCACACTGATGATCAGTGTATAATGACATTTCCCCATCCAAGGAGTTATGAAACATGCAAGCATCTCGTTGCAAGTCAAGAGCCTGTTCAACTAAATGTTCCAACCTTCTTTCAGGTATCATAACTGTTGGAGGAAGCAACTTCTGCAAATTCTCCAGTAGCTTTGGCCGAGACTTTGCCCTCACAGCATTTTGACTGGGAATTCCATCTAGTATGCACTTTGAAGGGGACACGATGCAGGAAGAAAGCTCATGGACTCTACTATTATTAATGCAAAGAGGTGAAATCTCAGTCCTCAATGTCTTCAAAGCATCCATGACTTTTTCCCCATCTAAGAGTTCAAAAAACTTCTGTTCCAGTATTAAAAAAGATGCTGACTTAACAATATTTTCATCCAATAGACCAATTTTATGCAATGTCGCCACACTTTCATCCCAGTTGCCGTCAAGAATTTGCTGCGTAAACAAATTCACCAGAGAGGAGTACAAGGGTATCCCCGACTCTTCCTCTAGATAAGCCCCAGTCTTTGTATAACCAAGAGAATATAATGCCTTGGCTATTATTCGGACAAATTCCACCCTTTTAATAACTCCTTTTGAACCAACCATCTCTTCATCCCCTTGGGAAGGTAGGGGCCGAGCCATCAAGTCTCTCAAAGAGCCACCTGCAGACTCTGAAAGAGACGAACCGTTGGAAAGGCCTGCCAACTCTCCAGAGGATAATTTCATGCGTTTTGACGGTGGTTCATCATCCTCTACACCTCCCATGAAAAGTGCAGCTCAGCCCATATATTACCACAATGAGTAAAAGCCAATAAAGAGGGATAATTTTTCTCCAACTGCCTCCAATGAATCAAAAATATTATCTTCCTGCATAACAAAAAGGAAATGTTATATAAAGTAAGGAAAAAACCACAAGAACCCCAAAGGCATATCTCACCATAATTATGTCAGATGAAAATGAATAATAACAAGAAAAAGAAAGATAATGTCTCCCATCAATTCAAAAAATTCATGTTCATATTACATAAATTTCAGAATGTGCTATTCTATATTGGTCAAAGTTATTAATTCAAAACTTTGTATGCATTATTCAAGCTCAGTCTTGTGATCTTGTCATAGACAATAACTGCTATGCTTCAGCTCCAAAACGGCCATCCATCAGGTCACAATGCTTGTATCAGTTCAGTTGACAGGAAACAATGACAAAATCATTGATAGAATATACCAAGCTATGGTCAAAGATAATAAATAGATTCAACTGAAACTGAAATATTTAAAGGTATAAATAATCTGAGTAGCGCGGAGCCAAGAATAAGACTGTTTGGTACTGAACTTAATGGAGTTCAAACAAGCACAATCTAAGTACCCATCCTAACAACATTTGGATCATGTAGGTTGGACTAGTTCAGGCTATTAAACAAGTCATAACCAAGCTAGTTATCCAAATTGAGAGCAAAACCCTTCAATCGGAACAAAAACTTATGTACTTCTGCTTGAAAAAGAGGAACACAGTAATGCCTTCCCAAAAAAAAAAAAAAAAAGGGACAACAAAAGAAACTAATTCTCAAATCAATGAAACTTGTTAGCATATTAGAGTTATCTTTAGTTCTTTCTCATTGTTATCTTCAGTTCTTTCTTATTGTAAGGGTATTATGGTCTTTTTGTATTACCTAATAGTGATAATATATAAGGGAGAGGGCTACCGTAAGATACTGCAATCTCTTCTATCATTCTCTCTATTTCTTTCTCTTTCTTCTTCTTAAACTTTCATCAAACCTAAACCTAAACTCTTATAGTTAGCAATCTAACTTGGTATCAGAGCCAAACCCATCGATCCCTACGTGCTGAACTTGAAGAGAGAGAGAACACAAGAACTAAAGATAACAATAAGAAAGAACTAAAGATAACTCTAAAACGCTAACAAAACTCTAATATGATAGTTTTGCTTTCATTCATTTTAACACTGCTTGTCTAGTTTAAGCTAGTGAATGGTTATGAATGATGATGAATACATATAACATATTAGATGCATGGATGAGGACTATAATGCTTCAAATACAATCTTAAGGCATGAAAGAGCCAAGCAACTCTAAATGTTGAATTCTAGCTGAGTCATACAATTCAGAATGATTCAACCAGTTAGGATTTGACAAATACACCACGCCATGGCCTTGGCCAAAATGCTTAAAACTAATCTTTGTGGCTATTATTGACAAGGGTAATTTATGTCACCCTTACTTTTAAGTTTCATGCTTCTTTCAAAAAGTATGAGGAATTTGAGGTTTCTTTCAAATTGAAATTTTAGGAAGGACGATGTATTGTTTGATTGAATCAAATGGCAATTATGGTGGATACTGCAAAGTCTTGAAAAACCATTCTGGATCATAAACCCCCATTAAATTGTAATTCCTTATTTGATTGGTTTCACAAAATTTGTGTGTCTAGAATAACATGTTCATTGATTTATCCCAAAGTAACAATAAAGTTCACCATTTCTGTTATTATGATTCACTTTGAAGATCTTAACAAATTAGATTACTTTTTCAAAAATTTTAATCTTCAAGCTAAAATAAATTTTCAAAAGTTTACAGAAGTTTTACCTTACCATTACTGCAGACCATCCAAACATTATCTTCATATCCAAAGCTGGATCTTCTATAATTTAGTTTCCTTAAAACTTCATAGCGATTCTTTAAACTTCCTATTGTTAATTCCACTTTCAGATGGACAAAAGTTCCAAACTAAGTCGAAATTGAAACCTATATTCCTGAAGCAAACAGAAGGAAAGGAAACAAAAATCTCAAGATGCAAGTTCCTCTTTACATATAGAGTTTGATCCGATTATGCAAATCACCAACTCAAATTTAACCAATCTCCAAAATGAACTTAGTCAAGTCCTAAACCATAGGCCAGGCTGCAGAATCACAAAAGGAACCAAAACATAAAAAATAAATAAATAAAGACAATGCCCATCATAATATCAACCGTATTTTTTCAATGATACTGATGCCATTAAACTAGTGAAACAGAACAGCTTAACCAACTCAACTCCACAAGGTTAACAAGGAGAATGCAGCTACTAAATTGAAAAACCCAAAATGCCCATTACTTCAAATCACAAACATTCTATTAAATGAATTGCATGGCTTACATAATATTTTACTAATAAAGCTGGAAGAGCTTAAACGAAACGTGTTGCTTGAATCATAATCATTACACAAGTAAGTAAACTTTGAATCATAGTTGCATGTGAATAAACAAAGATTTATTAGAAAAAGTGATAAAAAAAATTTTGATTCCAAAATAAAGAAAGGGTAAAAAAAGATTTCTTTTTGAACAAACAATGCTCATAGCAGGAATCGCTTAGAAACCACATCAGAAACAATCCAGATTCAGAAAATCTCATGACAACAAGCAATCTGACACAACAACAAAAAAAAAAAAAAAAAAAAAAACACATGAGAAAGGCTCGAATCTATTGCAGACCTGGAAGTATTCAGAATAATTGAAGTCTTTACTGTAAATTAAAGTCCAAACCAAAACCCCGACCGCCAGAATACATCAAGAAATGAAAACAAACCCATAAACCATCAAAGAATAGCCCAAATTTTGGGGTAATTTGCCACCAAAATAGTATATTCTGGAAGACCCACAAAGCGATTTTGCCTTGAAAGGCGATTCAGATCAGAGGACATTGAACCCAACAAAGAAATCGATACAAAATTCAATACATAATAATGGGTAAAGCCGTAAAGGTAGATAGATAGCCCAAAGCACTCTAAACAAGGACCTTCTTTTTCTTATTTGTTGGCACATTGGTAGTAATATAGGTGGGCAAGCAGTGGATTGAAGGGCAAATAAAGAGAGAAAACTATGAAATGAAAAGACAAAGAGAGAGAGATAAAAATTACAATTAGGTGTGAGCTTTTGGTACCCCGTGAGAACGAGAGATTGGGTTGCGAGAGATGTGAATGAATTGTTGGTCCCTTCAGGGGTAGGACACTGAGGTCTCTTTGCGTGCAGGAAACCACTCAAGCAGATGTGTGTGTATATATGTATAGTATGGACTATGGAGAGGGTGCGAGATAAGGGGAGATAGATTGGACTTGTGACTGGGTATGCATTAGGTTGGCCAAGCTGAGGCCCCCTGGCTGCCCAAGCTGCCCAAGCTGCCATACCCAAATTTTGACCAGCCCAGGCTTGTAGGAGGGATTGGGATCGGTTCGGGCTTAGGTGAAGATTTTAGGGGCCATTTGTAAAACTAAAAAACCTCATCAGCCAAAATAAGTCCGATTAATTTTTATTTCGTCCTTATTTTGTAAGTTCCCTTTTTGCTATAAATCCGATTAATTTTGTGCTGAGTGATTTTCAAACCTACCGTGAATGAATTTATTTAAAAACTATATGTTATCAAAAGAATGGACTTGACCTGTTTCAATTTTCAAACTTCCCAAACAGGCCTGTTAAATCCAACTTGTGATTACATCAGATCATATGGGCCAAGTTCTTAACTTTTTTTTTCTTTTTTTTTTTAAGCGAAAACCAACTGCATTCCCATAATTTTTACTGGACATTAGAAGTGCATCAAGCCCAAAAAGGGCATTTGCCTTCATAAACAAATATTTAGTTAGGAAGTAATTCTTTTGAATCCTGACTTGGTTTTTCCCCCTAGCTAGTCAACTTTGCTGACATATAGGAGCATAAAATGGTTCATTGGAAATGGAAACATTCATGAAAGAAACTAGTTCGCTTGGGCTTAATTATCGCTTGGGCTTGTATTACCATAATTAAAATAATAATAAAAAACCTAGGAAACATTCATTAAAGAAGCACAAATAACTAGGTAATAAGAAATAACAGGGAATTTAGATTTGAGCTTAAACTTTGGGCAACATATCTCCAAAGTGATGCATCCCAATTTTTTGATGCGGTGAGCTTCTCTCATATCCGCCGTGAAGGCAACGAGGTAACTCATGGTCTTGCTAGGCACGCCAAAAATGTAGAGGATTTGAATGTGTGGGTTTAGGAGGTTCCGGAGTTTATTAGGGATCCTTTTATTGTTGATTTGGCTCTGTGATTTCATTATTAATACAATATTCCTCATCCATTCTATAAAAATAAATATAAATAAATAAGCCCACATAGTTCGTCTTGGGATTGGTTCTACCTTTCATAGGAAATAATTAATGATGAATCTATCTAATTGCTTTTCTTTGCTACCCTAAAGGTTTCCAACCAATGAAACTAATGAGATTTTGATGATAACAAAGTATTAATGGAGAAAACTAATGGTTTAGTTGTCAAATCATGATCAAATCTTGGTACTCCAAGTCAATTCCATCAAGGTAAGGCACAAGGATCATTGTGGCATGAAAAAGAACAATTGTAATGAAGCTCAAAACATTCACCATGTCTAGAAAACAAAAGAATGATCCATTATAACTTCTAGAGCAAAATAGCAAGGATTCAATGAGCACAACATCAATTACTATAGACACCCCATTTTGTCCCTATATTTGATGTTGAATTCCCGATGATGAGGTCCGTAATGTTCATTGTCAACCTTGATCTCTTTTTTGTGAGCAAAGCAAGCAATTGGGTTAGGTGCATATATATGTGTGTGTATATGTATATAAGACCAATTGGATAGAGTCCTCCCTATACACCCTTTTCACCATTCTCATTCATTTCAACTCATTCCTTCTCAATTGTGTTCATTAACTCCAACTAAAGCCTTTTTCATATAGGCTCATATTTACCTAACATTTGAAATGGTGATAAATTCATCTCCCATTTAGCAAGTAGTGCATCCATCATTTATCTCAAGTGATTCATCCATCATTTACCAAGTGATTCATCCACCATTTATCATAAGTGATTCATCTACCATTTATCTTAAGTGATAAAAATCTGATGCTGTTTTGCTTCAAGATGACAGTCAACTTCACTTCTTCTGACTGTCAACTTATGTCAGATTGACTGGTAATTTCACTGTTTCAACAACTTTTCTTTTTAAGTAAGAAACCCACTCTAAGAAAGGATAGAAATAAGGAATGGTGGGGGAAATTAGGTAAATGGGAGATGTGTAGGATGGCAAAAATAAAAGAAGTGGGGAATGGTAGGGGAAATTAGGTAAGTGAATAAGTTTACACTTTGATTTTTCCCTATAAATAGCAAGAGATTGGGAGAGTTCAAGGACACCAAAAAATTAGAGAGTCAAGAGGTAATATTGAGACTCTAAGAGAAAATAGAGAGAAAGAGAGACTTGAGGAGGAGAATTATTGTAAGGAAAATACTAAAAATGTAACACCCTGCATTTTTAGAGATTTATATAATTAATTAAATTTTAGTGCTATGGATTAAAGTTGGTTTTTGTGATAGAATTTAGATAGAAAAAGAAAACTAGAAATAACCAACCTATATGGATTGGAAGTCCATTTACACGGGACTCTCACTCCTACTTTTGTATGTCTCCTTGTATCTACATATATACATACCATTGTACGCATAATTATTAGTATGTTAAGAAAGATGATGAATGAGAAGAGAAAATTGAGATCAAGAGATATTTTTATTTATGGGGTGCCGATTGTCAAAAGAGTTTAGGAGTTGAGGGTGAATTTTGTGATTTTCTTTGAGTATTTTGAGAGTTTTAGATTTTGGGTACACGACAAATATTGGGTCCAAATTGAATGTTTGAAGGGCCAAAAGCTATTTTCATTCGGGTTGTCAAAGGACAAATTTGAGGTAAGTGGGAGTATGACATGCCGCTTTCTTTTTCTGAAATAAATTATTTTAATCGTATTATGCAATCAATTTTTGTATCAATCCGAAAATGTATTTCATAAGTCAAGCAAAATATATTTATTCATTACTTTGTTTTGAATGATTCTCTGATTTAAATGACTAATTTATGAAAGTATGTTTAGTTAATGTCTCTGATTTGATAATTGAATTTTGAATGTATTTAGAACTCTAGTTTGGCTGTCTGATGTCTAGCCCTGATCAATAGGAGTTAAGTTATTGGTCTTTGGTTTCTTTTGGATCTAATGCTCTGCCCCGGTCAATAGGGGATAATACTGATCTTTGGTACCAATGCTTTGTTTAAGTCTCCTCTTATTAGGAGCATTGTTTAGACCTTTGGGTCAATCTGTCTGAGTCATTTGTATGGTTAGTCAGAGTTCAAATATAATTATTTTGTTATGATATGAAATTATGAAAATTAGTTTCTGATCTATTCTCTGATATGAATTTCTGAAGTATCTGAATAATGGTTTTAATGGATTTTGAATATTTTATTGATAAATCTTTAGAATAAATTTTTTTTGAAAAGCATGTGATTTGTATAAACTGATTTTCTGAAAATATTCATGCGGTTGGCTTGGCTTATTCTCGTGTATGTTATGCTCACCCTTGCAATTATTTTTCAGATCAGTGATCAGTGGACGGATAGTTAACTCGATGTGTTTAGGGTTTCAGACAACGTGACCAATATAGGCTTTATTTGGAGGATTTATTTATTTATATACTTTTGTATTTGATAACTATTAGCGTTGTGATTTAATTTAATTTTTGGAGTTACTCTATAGATAATCGAAAGATTCTGAATGGTTTTATTGATAAAATTTGGATTTGAGTTCACACCCTTAAACTTATTTGTTTCGAGTTGGGGGCATGACAAAAAAAGAAAGAAGTTACATTGAAAAAAAATAAAAGAGAAATGACTTGTGAAGAAAGGAAATAGCTTGCTTGGCTCAATGGAAAGGACGCTGCCAGATTGACAGTGGATCTGAGGGATGGTTTAAACACCAACCAATTTCATTTACAAGAGGTATGAATTTATATTTGATAGTAGAATTGTATAAATTATATTTATTGTTTATTTGATTAATATGTCATTTGTGTGTGTTTTAATTATTGCATGATATATGGGTGATCCAGATTAAATTAAAATACTAAATATGGTCAATGAATACAAAATGAGGGCTGGTTTATTATCGGGCATTGTTGGGTGCCTAACACCTTTCCAACATGTACTCTAAATTCGAACATTCTTTGGTTAATAAAAATGGTTCCTGGGCCCTTCCAGGTGACAACTTTTATTCATATGCAAATCCTTTAGGTTTAGCACCACCATTAGAAGCAAAAGCAGGTAAATACAGGTAAAAGCGAGCACGTGGTGAAAATTGGTGCGATCACAATTGCAACAACACACAAGCACTCAAGACCATGCAAGCATCTACATTGAAGACTTTTATGGTTTTTAAGTTGAGTATTAGGATCTTACTGTGGATGGTTACTTAATAGTTGCTCTTCTGACCTAATTGGACCATAAGACCCTTAATCGCATTGATTTTATCATTTGTAAAATGCCTAAGTTAAAGTGCATGGACTAATTCTACAATTTCTTGAAAAATATTCCTTTAGTTACTTTATGCCCAATTCAGTTGACTCAATTATAAAATCAGTCAACTCAATTGACCAAAGAATAAGGCAAAATTTGTAAACTGATTCTGGTTGAATCAATTGTCTGAACCTCAATTCAATTGATTGAATTAGCATTAGTCAATTGAACAAGCGATTCTAATACATAACGGTTAGTTTTTCTAAAGGCTTTTGGTGCATTAACGACACTCAAGCGACTCTTTCTTGGCATTACATGCTTCAAATGGTCATTTTATTCAAATGTTTATATAAACAATAATTTAAATATATTTATGATTATCAATACAAGAGCATTCAAAACTATTCATTGTTTCTCACCAAACTAGCCATAAATTCCTCAAAAGCATTTATTTAGCTATCATTAGAAATGAGTTGAGCACTTATTATTGTGTTATCTACTTTGCAAAGAGAGCTTATTGTATACAAGAAATTATTTTCAAAAATCTTGGAATCAAGGGTTTTGGTTTAAATACTAAGCTTCACATTTAGAGAGTATTGTGAGCAAGTGTTGGGTTAGAACATTTAGTTTGTAAAATATTAATTGGTTACGCCACCTTAAAGGAGACTGATAGTAGATTTGAATCCCCAAGCGAAACTCTTGGGACGAAAACGTAGGTAGAAGGTTGAACCTTGTTAAATTGCTTTTTGCAATCTTTCTCTCTCTCTTTCTTTCTCTCTCCCAACTCTTTACTTCTATATTTGCTTGCATACTTGTAGAGCCATATATAATTGTATTAGTAATTTTTGAGATTGCATAAAAGTCCATCATTTGCTATATACCCCATTTATCCACCTCTAGGATTGATTCTTGGGACAACGTCTTTGTTAAAGATTTATGAAAACAATGATTTTTGCTTGTAAACATTTATCTTGGAAATTGAAAGCAATCCTATGGTATTAGTTGATATTTTCCTACAAATGGTAAAACCTAAGGGATGGGATCACCCTATCATGCATATCATGCTTGTATTGAAAGGGAGAATAGAAGATATTATACCTTTCTTGTATTGCTCTTGGAAATATTTCGATTATTTTTATAACAATCTTGAGTATTGATTCTTCTTTTAATGATTCCTAAAGTTTTCAATTTTACTCTGTAATAGAGTATGGACGCACTAAGAGTATTTCCCTCAACCTCTGGAATAAAGTCTTCTAATCACCAATTGAAGTTAAGAGTTTCCTTTTAGTTATAATTCAGAGAGACCGAGAACACTCTCCTATAACTAGGAGATATTTAAAACACTATGTATAGATAATTAGATACAAGAAGACCGGGAGCACTTGATGGGAATTGAACTAGAAGGAAAAAATCAAAGTCCAGAATATAAAATTTTTCCTATGATTCCATAGCGTTAGTCCATGAATCTAACTATGCATTAATACAAAACATAAACCCTAACTACAAAGAGGGTTAGAATACTTACTGTTATCCCAAATATATAACCCTAGAGGGGGGTGAATAGGGTTATTGGCCAAATTAAAAATTAATTGCAAACTCAAAATCAAACTATTGTAAGTAAAAGTAAATACAAGAACAAGCAATAATAAAGAGATTAAGAGTAAGAGAATGCAAACGATGTTAACGAAGTTCGGCCTTCCCGCCTACATCCTCGCCTCAAGAGCTCACTTGAGGATTCACCAATCCACTATCACTTTCCTTTAAGGTGGAGCAGCAAACCATTACAACTCTAAGTGTTCTTCACCAACACTTGTCCAAGACACACTCTTCAAGTGCTTACAAATGGGGGTTCTCTCAACCCTTGAATACAATATGATTTGAGTATGTTTTTGTGCTCAAGAAACTCTTTCAAAAGAGTGGATATATAGAAATTAAAAGCTCATTCAACTATTGATTGTATCTTAATAAATGCTCACAAGTGAAATTAGGGCTTGTAAATGAATGATCTTGTTTGTAGATCAATGAATGCTCATAAATAAGTTTAACTCATGTATATATAGCCTAAGAGGTCCATATGACCGTTCTATGGCAATAAATGCCGGGAAAGATGGTTTGTAGCTTAATAAGTTTAACTCAAAAGACCATTTAAAAAACTAGCCGTTATATGATAGCTCGAAGGTTTCAGTTGTCTGAAACTTCTTTCAATCGGCTGAAATCATTATTTCAGTCATCTAAAATGAGGCAACTGAAAATACCAGAGAGGGTGTAATTTGGATCTTTTAGTGCATGACTTTCAGTCGTCTCAAAATTTCTTTCAGTCGTCTCAAATATCCTTTCAGTCGTCTTAAACTTAGTTCAGTCGACTCAAACATTATTTCAGTTGACTCAAATGAGTCGTTTGAAATTTATAGAGAGATGGTTTTGAGACTCGGTGCTTTTTAATCTACTGAAGGACTTTTCAGTCTGCTGAAACTTGATTTCAGTCGTCTGAAACAATGTTTCAGTTGACTTAAAGGTATTTTCAGTCGTCTGAAATCTCTTTTTCACAGACTTGAATAAAATCCTAAGTCAAATGGCTTTGGGATTAAAAACCATTTTATATGGGTCAATATTTGTGTTCATCAAAAACTTAAATGCATAAACCTATGCCATTGATCACATATGAACATAAATTGAGATCAACTCTTACAAATTTGATCCTAACACTCTCAATAGAAGCTAATCTCTTCGCTTTGAAATCCGTTTGAGTGTTGGTCAGTATTGACTTGTGTCCTTTGCTATTCTTTAGCTTTTGACTTGGCATGTATGACCTTGGTTACTTGAAAACCTTAATTTCTTGTCTCATATTGAATTAAGATGTTCATTAGGCCATCTAGTGCATTATTATCATCAAAACATAGGATTGAAACTTTTTAAGCCGACACTTACAGTTTAAAATTCTTATTCCTTTACTCCAAGCTATGAATCCAGACAGTAGAAAACGAGCAGTCCAAGTGTACTGCCTCCAACGGTATCCACACCTAGTTAGAGTTTCAAGTCTTTCCTTCCTTCTTCCTTGTTGTTGCTAGAAGTGGAGAAGAGAAGAGAAAGAGAGAAGAGAGCCTTTAAGGGGTTGGACAGCTAGGGCTTGGGGAGAGTGAACTTGTGCCAAGTCACACATAAGTGTGACTTAAATGCTCCCACTAAGAAGGGCCGGCCATAGGGGGAAACTCTATTAGGGTTTTATGTAATTACTCTTAATTACATAATAACCTCTTTAGTTTATATTAAATTCAAACTGTGCCTTAAAGAACTATTCTTTTATTCACTTATACCCTTTCTCTCATAGACTTAAAAGCTCTCTTAGCATGATTAGTGTGTGACCCATTGGATTCACATCATTAAGTAGTGGGAATAGCATAAAGGTGTGCACAATGGAACTCTTTCCATTTAGGGTCTAATTAGAACTCCTTCCAACTCTCTAATTGATTATAACTCATTTATATCAATTAGGGCTTCTACTGACCATAAATAACCCCTAGCATATGGTTCATGGTATTGTCCTCAATGAGGTGAATAAGTATCTAACAAAGAATCCTTCTGTTATAGTTTATAGGTTACAATTACATTATTCCATTTACACAATGTCTCCAATTGAACCAATAGGACATGGAAGTTTGTCAAGTCTCTAGTTCAATTACTTTATACTCATTCATAAATATCAACTCAATGATAAACTTATGGAAACTCCTTTTCATATTTATACTGCCATGGCCATGGACTAAATGAGTTATATTATGAATGCTATATGAAACATTCTCTCTCTTTTTCCTGAGAGTAATGGATTTTTTGTTGATCACTCACATGCCTTCATACATATAGCAGTAGAGCCAATGAACACCTTTACAGACCCCTATAAGGATCTGCACTTAATGTTATTAAACTTCTAAAGCTACATGCATAAGATAAGTATGGTATCTCAGGTTTAAGGATTACTTGTACCACTATAACAATGAGAAACTGATTGACAAGCAGGTTAAAACTCCATTTAGTTTATCTCATATCTTTGGTCACATTCAGTGTACCTATTCTATTAATAAATAGGCACCCACCTGTTAGTTGTAGTGTCTCCACACAAATAGCTTGAGACCAGCTATCCTCCTATAGAGTCAACCTAACAAGTGCTAATCCTATGGTTCATTACTGTCCATCATAGTAAAACTTCAACTAGGAATGATTTAAGAGTTTAGTACAGAGATATATCTACAGTCTCAAAATTACAACTCTTTGTAATTCCATATTCTCAACTCTAACTCCATGGACATATTATGTAAATATAAATGATGCATATAAACATAATAGAATAAGCCATTTTATTAAATCAATAATAAATGTGACATACATAAATGAAATCAAATGATTGTTCTTAATCCCTAAACAATCATTTATATGATTGGCTTTAAGGCATAATCCTAACAGCACTCCCTTTGCAAGTAGGGTGATAACCTTAGCAAAGAGTTCGTGAATAATGAAGGAAGAATGAACTTCTAGTTATAAGGAGAGGTTAAGGGGATGAATGACTTGGATAAGTCGACTAAAGAGAGATCTAACAGTTGAAAAATGATTTAGGAATGTGCTAGAGGTTGGCCAAAATCAACTTAGGGTGAATAAATATGGTAAATTAGGGTTTTAGGGCATCAAAAGGAGAAGAAATCAAGTGCGACCATTCTATCACTTTTGGGTGATTGTTCGGTCATCGATAAGCTATTCTTGTGCGTGCTTTCAATAAAACAATCCTAAATTCTCATTTCTCGCTCATTCTTGAAGAAAAATGCTCAAAATTCTAAGCTATATATATCATAAAACAAGATATGTTTTAAAACACCTCATCATAAACCTAAAAATAAAAACAAGAGATACACGAAGGTAAAAAGGGTGAAATGACAAAAAATGTCTTTGTAAGGATTTTATTTATTTATTTATTTAATATACTCAAATCACCTCTAAAACTTCTCAAATTTCACTTTAAGCTTAGGGACACTATTATTAAGCCCAAAAATATCATTTTCAAGGTGAAATGCAAAAATTAGAGGCCTAGACTAAAATGCCCTTCTTGACATTTTGCCTCATTCTTCCCCCAAGACTCCTTAAAACCCATTGCGCACCTCAAAAGATAATATTTGACCTCAAAATCATCCACCAAACCTCTTGAGCAGACAACATGGATATTTCTTCAAATCACAATATATTTTTGCAATTCATAAAGCATGTCGAGAATACATTAAGTTGAGAAATTCAACATATTTGAGAAAAGTGTGGACTATCTTCAATCCAAGATAAGCTAACAATATTATATAAAGATAATGTTGCTTGTATCATGCAAATCAAATAAGGCTATATAAAAAGGTGATCGAACTAAGCACATTTCACCAAAGTTTTTCTATACGCATAAGCTCTAGAAGAGCGGTGATATTGATGTCAAATAGATACATTTAAGTGATCAATCTTGCATATTTGTTTACTAAAGTGCTATCAATAGCAACAATATTCAAGAAACTAACACACAACATTAGAATGCGTCGATTCAAAGATCTTTTTGGATAAACTATTGTTTATTGAAGCATCCATGTCAAGAGGAATGTATTTATGAAGGGGAATCATTAACAAAAACCAATAACTGCCCACATTACTCTTTTTCCTTTGCTATGGTTTTGTCCCATTGGGTTTTTTTAGTAAGGTTTTATTAAGTTAGAACCTTATACTTGCAACATCACTCTGAAATACATAAGAATATTGTACATTTTTTTTTCCTTCACCACTATTTTTTTCTGACAAAGTTTTTCCTTGACAAGGTTTTAATGAAGCATATTTTTAGTGTGTGGTCATCTAAAGGGAAGTATTGTAAATGCATGCATGCATACTAGGATAACTACATCATTTTAACACCTACCCCTCTATTTTCTTATTAAATGGTTACATCTAACTCATGACTTTTCGTTTATGTACCTATTGATTTTGGCTTACTATTGTAAGCCTATAAAAAGGGGATCAAATTTACATGGATCGTATATGCATATACAATAAGAATTGAAATAAGAGTTGACCAAGTTCTCTACTCAGTTCTATTATGTTCTTTCTACTTTTTCATTCATGCTATTTATTTTCATTTCATGACATTTGCCTTTTTGTGTGTCAGCCAACAACAAATGTGGAATAAGATACCCGACATCTTTTACATTTTTTTTTCCTCCCTACAAAGGGTAAGAAGAAGAAGGTGGAAAGTTAGAGGAGCACGTACGTGTATAATTACATCACAGTAACTTTTATTCTTACTAGTTATAGCATACGTGCATTGCACTTGAATTTTTTGTGTGGGCAAAAATTTCTTCCAAAAATTAACATAAAAAATGTATCAAGATCATATATCAAAATCAAAGGTAAAGAATGTATACATATGCATGTGTTAAGTGAGGTGTATGAAGAAAAAAATTCGCAGGACATATCTATAAACTTGTCAAAGACCTTGTAGAAGAAGAGAAATAGGTTGTACGACGACCAATGGAAACTTTTTATTTGGTGTGTATACATGTGGTGCTTTTTTGCATGGTTAGGAGTCATAGTAAAGATAGGAACTAATACTTCAAATTGGTTTCAAACTTTGATTTTTATTTTTATTTGTTTTAAGATTTTATAGTGTTGGTTCGAAGACATTCTATTTTAAACTAAGGGTACAAAAAAAGAAAAAATTTAAAATAAAGATATAATTGTCAATTAAAAGTTTTTTTCATTTAAGAGATTGGAATACGATAATTACTCGAAATTTTTTTAATTTTTTTTTTTGGCTTACATAAAAAATACTCTTACACCATAAAGCACTAGAGGGTCACAGCACAGTTCAGACTTGAGACGCTAGCCACAGTGGGCAATACTAGGTTTCAGACGCCGAAACTCACGACCCAGAAAACCCAACCTTTTGAGCAGGGTATCTCTCTTCACAACTATTTTTGAGAAGAAAAGAAATTCAGGGAACAGCGAAAGAGAAGAAAGGGGAAAAATGACGAGATCAGGAAAGAAAAGACAGAAGAAAGGAGAAGAAGGACAGCAAAACCCTAGCGTTGCTGAAGCCACAAGGATTCGAATATCTCAATTACTCCAAAAATTCCGTACAAGCAACGATCAAGGTACATGAAAATGCTCATAAATTGGTCTAATTTTTGAGTACGTTTGCATTGGTCTGTATGTATACAGAACATATAATACGTATTACTTGGGTATTGGTTATGGTTCTGTGTTTTTTCACTTTGGTTACATTAGTTTGGTGGTGGGTATTTATTGGACCAAAAAAATTATTAAAGCTGTTTTGGTTGGTTTCACGTTATTTTATTTTAGTTTATTTCGGTATTAGTTAGATTGAGGAATATTGTGACTTGTAACTTGTTTATTTTTATTGGGCTGTTTGTTTTTGAACAAGAAATATCACCTGGGTCTTTGTTGGTTTTGTTTTTTCCAATCATTTCATTAGGATGGTGGTCGGTGCTGATTAGAACAAAGAAAATGTCGAGGGTTTTGGCTAGTTTTATTTATTTTCAAGGTTTTGGTTAGTTTTATGAGGGTATATTAAATTCTAATCAACTGGTACTGAAACTTAATACTGTGCAGTGCTAACTATAACAGTGTATTTGTATTGGGATGTTTGTTCTGTATGTTGGGTAATAACTATTAAGTAATTCAAATGGGTTTTGGTTAGTTCTATGTTTTTTTCGGAAGAATTTTTATTTATTTATTTATATTTTATTTTTTATTATGGGTATTGAATAGAAGACTGGACTATATTAATTAGTTTTGTGCAGTTTTAATAGTGTATTTTATTGCGGCTGTTTGTTTTTGATAGTGGGCAATGATCAGAACAAAGTAATTTCACATTGGTTGTGGCTAGTTCCATTCCCCCAACCACCAAAACCCCCCCCCCCCCCCCCCCCCCCAAAAAAAAAAAAAAAAAGAAAAAAAGAAAGAAAAAGGAAAACGATTGGATTGATGTGTTTTGTTTAGAAGAATGGACTATTACATGGGTTTTAGTTACTCCTCTTTCCCCCTTCTTTATACTTATGTTACTATGAATTTATTTTAACTAGACGCACATTTAAGCATCTGATAGCACAAACTCTCAATATGGTACCACGAGAGTCAATCTAGAAGATTCTGATTGGTGCATCTCAAACGATGTGTGGGCGGGTGCGAGAGGCACTGGCGGGCTACAACATTGGCAAGTTACCATGGTAGGTGATCATTAGTCCCACATCAGAAACAGAATTGTCCAAATTTAGATTCATAAGTGGGGTGCTTACACGGTTACACCTCATTGTATGGAGGCCTTTTCCAGGGAAACTTGGCAAGGACAAACCATGCATTAGTATGGGTTGGCAAGTGGGCAATATTCATACACTGAGGGGTGGATCATTACAAATAATATAGTCAGTGCACATTTAAAGCACAGTCACCCAGACACCTCTCTGGGCATTTTATAGGAATTAAAATTCAAAGACATCACTATGAGATGTTTTTGAGAAGATTTTGAGTGTTGCATATCAAAGCATGGTCAGCTGGTCGCACACATTTTTCAACCTTATGGGAACTTCAATTCTTCAGCTTTTCAAGCCAATTATTAATAAATTATCTTGATCTATTCACGCTCTTTTCTACAGTTTGAAGGACCTACTAGGTTAATGGTTTGAGTTGAAAGTTGAAACCCATTGATAAGTATTCTTTCCTACAATTTGCTTGTTATTTGTCTGGGTTTTGAATTTGGGACTTTTTAACTATTTCTAGCATATTTTGTTGCTTTATAAATTGAAAATTTTGTAGCTTATTGACTTTGAATTCATTTAGAAATGGTCTTCATTAATTTGAGGATTTATTGATGTTGGATGTAGTGTACACATTTGAAGACAACCTGACCAACTGTGAGCGTGCGGTGGTGCATGAACTATGCAGAAAAATGGGCATGATGTCCAAAAGTTCTGGGTGAGTCTAGATGACTGTCTATGCTTTATTTGAGTATGGTAAATATGGCACTTACATTATTTGATTTTAAAGAATCTTAATGCAAGTATGCAACTAGTATGTAGTTTCTTTATTCTTTATTTCTTTCCCTTCTTCTTCCTCCTCTGGAAAGAAGTCCTACAGGCTTCTTATCTAAGTTTCTTTGGTCCACAAATATTATTTGATTCTTTGTTAAATGGTTTCGTATGAACCTGAACTTTGTATAGGCGTGGGAATCAGAGGCGTGTTTCTGTTTCCAAAACCAAAAAAAAGGTGGACAACATGAAGGGCAAAGAAAGTCTCCCTTCTTTGACATTTTCAGAAGAGGCAAAAGAGGTTTTACAGGATTTATTTACACGCTACCCACCTGATGATGGAGAGGTAGATGAGGAAATGATTGGGAAACATAGTGGAAAGGCTGATAAAAAACGGGCAAAGAAAGATGATATCTTCTGCAAACCTATAATGAACAAGGCAGAAATCGCAAAGAAGCTGGAATTGCTTGCTTCCAAAATAGAAAAGGCCCCAAACTTGAGAAAGGTGATTCTTATAAATACTCAGTTAAAAATTTATGGATCTGCTTGGTTGGATGCTATACACATTTACACTTCCAATGATATCAGATTATTTATTATTGAAATGTATTTTTTGTGAGAAAGTGGTTTCGTGCATGCAGATTACTGAAGAGAGGTCTAAGCTTCCAATTGCGTCCTTCAGGGATGTAATTACGTCGACAATTGAATCTCACCAGGTTCTTGAATATTTTTACATATTGCTGCTTTGAATTTAATCTGTTTGGTGCCAAGAGATTGCATTATGCATGACTTAAATGTAAGAGCAGAGTGGTGAAAAAGGATTTCTTTAGCTTACTTCATTTAGTTGGGATGAGGTGAGAGAGAGTGCAGCACATGGTTTACCCAGTTATTCCTTTCGTGGCACTTTTGTTAATTGTTATTCCCTTCATGGTTTATACAATCATTCACTGTATCAGATTTTCTGACCACTTACTAATTGGTTAATCTTTCAAAGCAGGTCGTGCTCATTTCTGGTGAGACGGGGTGTGGAAAGACCACTCAGGTTACCAATTCTTTGCTTTGTCTTCTTTTTGTTATATATTACATAACTTGTAAGAAAATGTCTGTTTAAAAGGATTTTTTTTTTCCTATTTCATGGTTTCTCTGATATTTATAGACACACACGCGCGCACACACAGATATATGTATGTATGTATTTACATGTGCTGTGCACTAAAGCCTTCAAACTTTGCCCGCCCTCTCTGTTCATGTATCTTTGGCAAGTAAAATTGAACTTAGAAAATGCTGAACAGTTAGGAAAATTGGGTGCAGCTTAATCACTTTGGAGTTTGGAAAATTAATTAAACTATTCTAAGGAAAAATTCAGTCAATGTAAATTTAGTTAGCTCATTAACATTTTTGAAGTATTACTATCTTTTTGGTGCCCTACTTTTACACCATCAGTGTACTCTTCAAAGTATGTCTATCAGGCAAATTTAGACCCCTTGCATTCCAAGTAGGAGGGGTAAATTCACTTACACAATAAAGAGACCCCTCTTCCTTTCCTCCCCTCCACTGCTTGAACTCCTCACTTTCCAGTCTTAGTTGATAGAATATTACTTTATAACTCCCTGTTTAACTTCCTTCTATGGGTGAAGCTACTTCTTCTTACCTGTGGAGACTCCCTACCCTATAACTCCTTTTCTGAAAATAAATGCTCTACTTCTTCTTCATACCCTCACAAGATCCCCCTGATATTTAGTCAAACCCATGTGCCTTAGCAAACATTCTGAAGATTCTGATTGTTCTTCCTCCACCTCTTTACCTTTTCATGATAGTGCACAAACCTTTTTCCACTAATTGTGCCTTTGTACCTTTCTATATAAATTGGGTGCAAAACTGCTAACAGCACCAAAATTGAACCCTTCCACCTCAAACTCTTGCTCACTAGCAGCTAGCTCTTCCGACAGGCCTACCAGCCCAAAATTATAGTTCCAGCTTCTGTCCACTCCTAGACTTTCTAAGAGATGAATAACTATAACACCTTGCCTTTCACCAGCAACGATATTGTCTGCTTTGGGTTACCCCTCACGGTTTAAAACTTGTTGTTGCAAGTTAAGGATATGGGTCCACATATATATAGCCCTGCAACCCTCTATAACCAGGCGATGTGGGACGAAGTGCGTGAACCTAGCACCTCACCTCACCTGATCCATCTTGGCCTTTTGTCTTAGGAGTCTTGGCTCTTAGTTCTTCGCTCTTGGTCACTATAACACCGCCACCCATATTACTTCACCGGCTGTGTACCCCTTTCTCTTCCAGATTCCAGGGCCAGAGGCAAAGAAATTGGTGAAGATTCAGAGGGACTTTTTGTGGGTGAGGATGGGAGTTGAGAAGAAGATGCATCTGTTTGAATGGGCGGCAGAGTGTTCTCCTAAAGGGGTTTGAGGGCAGGGTGTCAGGCTTTGGATTTATCCAATAAGGCTTTGTTAGGGAAATGGTTATGGTGGTATTCTATAGAGAAGGAGGCTTTGTGGAGAATAGTGGTGTAGTGGAAGTATCACAGTGTGTAATGGGAGTTGTGGTCCAAGGAAGTTAGGAGTTTTTATGGGGTTAGTATGTGGAAAGCCATTAGGAAAGGGGTGGATTCCTTTGCAGGGAATTTCTCGTTCAAATTTGCGGAAGGGAGGTTGGTGAAGTTATGGAGTGATGTGTGGTGCCGGGAAGGGTCTCTTAGGGAGGCATGCCCTAGTTTGTACGAGGTGGCGGCTAACAAGGATGCTTGGGCTATTCACTATATAAGATGAAATGATGAGACTGTGAATAGGGAGGTGACTTTTATTAGAAATTTTCAAGATTGGGAGTTGGACGAGGTGATGAACTTTTTGAGATTATTTACTTGGGGGTTGTCAGAAGGTGTGAGGAGGACTGCATGATGTGGACTAGATTGAGGCTGGGTATTTTTTTCAGTTGGTTCCCATTTTGCTTCTATGTTCAATAGGGAGGAAAGGAGGTTCCTGTCAGAAAGGTGCGGTGGAATCGGCTTTGTCTAAGATCTCTTTTTTTTTTTTTTTTTTTTGATAAGCAACGGAAATTTTATTAATAATAAAGCAGAAAGAAATAATACAGAAGGACGAGAGGTCCTACAAAAGGGCAAAGAAAGGAAGAAAACAAAAAAGAAAAAGAAAAAGAAAATCAGTACATCCCACAAGCTGCCAACCAATTAGAAGAAATAAGGAATAAAGGAACCCTACAAAATTCCTTGGACACTGAAGCCCAAAAGGAGGCTAAAAATACCACCCTTTCCCACAAAATCCCGATCTCCTCCATCTTATCCTAAAAAATTCTTGCATTTCTCTCTAACCACAAAACCCACAATATAGCAAGAACCACACATCTCCTCAACACAACACCCCTAGGACTCCTCCCGAAACCGCAAAAATCAATCACCAACAAATCAGCACAAGAAGCTGGAGGCACCCAGCAAATGCCAATCAACTGAAACAAAGATGTCCAAATCGAAAAAGCTACATCACAATGCAAAAGCAAATGGTCCAAGCTCTCAGCTGCCCTCCTGCACATAATACACAATTGAGGTAACACACAAAATGTAGGTCTTTTCTTCTGAAACATGTCATTCATCTAAGATCTCTTTCTTTGTGTGGGTTGCATGGTGGGGTAAATGTCTTACCATTGACAATCTTCAAAGAAGAGGTCTTGCGTTACTGAATATGTGTGTGATGTGCAAGATGGATGTGGAAAGGATGGATCATTTATTGTTGCATTGAGATGGCTAGAAGTATGTGGTCTACTTGCTTTAAGGTGTTTGGTGTTCTACGGGTTACTCCTAAGTCGGTGTGATCCTTTATGGAGACGTGGCAGTGTAGGAGCAAGAACAAGAAGCTTATTAACATATGGAAGTTGGCTCCGCATGTGATCTTGTGTAATTTGAAGAGAGTGTAATAGAAGAACTTTCGAAAGTGTGGAGTGGGAAGCGGACAAGTTGAGGCTTTTTGTTCTTCAGCTTCTTCATGAATGGGGAGATCTCGATTATTTTAGAAGTTGGTTAACCCTTGAAGATTTTTTGGATAATCTTAGGATATAGATTTTGCTTTTGGGGGGCGGGTTGTTGTTTTTGTGTGAGGGCCTCTCTTCTTTTTTTTGCAGATTCTCTATAGCTGTATATAGGGACTTTAGGCTAGTGCTTGTTTATGTCTCATTTGCAAGAAAATTTGCATGACATTTGGAAATGTAATGCTTTTTGAAATTAACAAATTAATTTAAATATTAACTACAATGCCATCACCTTCTGTGCATACACAATGTCCTGTTATGGAGCATTATTGCGGTATTGCCTAGGTAACACCTTGACTGCTTTAAGCTCTGGTAAGTCTGGGTCACACATGTTTTGTCAGGTAAGATTATATTTTTTGGACTGTATTTCTATCTGAAACCTAGGTCCGGGTTGAGTCTGAACATGGAAAAGAGATGGAGTGACGGTCATTGTTCTTTCATCTCCATTATTGTAACTGTGAGTTCTAAATCTGAAGAAAAAGATATTTATATAAATTATATTGAATGGGGAGTTGTAATTATCTAGACCTAGAATCTACCAAATTGGTTTGAATTATCAACCACAAGGCAGATAACTGATGTAGTTCAAAATTCTAAATACTCTCATTAGGTTTATACCTTAAAAGCCCATGCATTTATCTTAAATGAAAAAAATAACTACGTTCACTGTAAAATAACCACAAAAGTTTCTAATATGTATTAAAATCAGTGCGATGTAAGAGAAGTAACTAGGGTTCTGCAACATAGGATCGTATGAGATCTAACTGAGTTCGGGATAATATTTTTCTGATCTTATATTATCAGATTGTTTGTGACAGTCAAGTAGAGATCACAACACTTCTATTTTTATATTTTACTGGAGGTATTTTATCATAGTTTGATTTTCACCTGGGTAGAAGCTTGACTTTTCAATAACTTTTCTACTCCTTCGACTGAACTCAGACCTGGATATTGGACCTGGAATATCCACAATGAATGTGTTGAAAGCAATCAAAATTAGGTGCTTGGTTATCAACATAGTATGTCTGGATCCCTACTCCTTTTGTCGAAGTTAGGGTAAAAATAGTTTGTGGGTAAATATACATCATTAATTCGCAGAAATGTACGAGGGGTAAGCCCTTTTTATTTTTATTTTTATTTTTTTTATTTATACATCATTACTTCCAAAAAAAAAAAAAAAAAAAAAAAAAAGTTTTATGGTTAAATAATTTGCAGAAGTATAGCACTTGTAAATGACTTATGTACTTGGGCTTTGCCTTTGTTTCTAATACAAATTTTCTTCATTAAAAAAAAAAAAAAAAACAATTTGCAGAAATTTATAGGGCTGACGCAGAATGTAATTTTGTCTAAAGTTGTTAGATACTTCTCTGCTTATTTTTTTGGTTATTATAATTTTGATAATGCATTAGCTTATGTCTTCTTTAAATAATAAAGTCATTTTTTGAGGAATTTACACTAAGATTTAAAATCTTATGATCTTAATTATGTAATGATTATCTTTCCGAGTATTCATATGTGCTTGGAGATGGGGCAGATGTATGCAAGACAATATTTACCAGTTTTACTACTTTGCAAGGTTGTTTCAGGTTGACGGCTGACCTGAATCCATAAAAAAATTTGAACAATCAGCCCGTTGAATTCAACCTGGAGTTTAAAACTAAGGGATCATTTTTTATTAGAGGTCAACTTCATTGTTGTTGGTTTGAGGATGTTTTCCTTTTATTGATCTATGTTATCTTAGGTTATGCTTGCTACAGGAAATTAAATGTATACCTTTTGTCCAATGGTTTTAGATGTTAATTGCAGATTAAATGTATCGTTTGGTGTGATGGTTTAAAGTGTTGACTATAAGTGTTAACTGCAAACTAAGGGCCCATTTGGATAAGCTTCTACTTTCTGTTTTTTACTTTCAAAAGTGGAAAAAATGAAAGTTTTGAGTGCAAAAAATTTTGGAAGTTACTTTTAAAAGTTGAGGAAGTGAGAAATTCATGCTATTACAACTTTTAAAAGTAACTATCGAAATTTTGCACTTTAAAAAACTATAAAAAAAAAAAATTCATTTCTTTACTTTTAAAAGTAAAAAAAACAATAAATAGAAGCTTATCCAAACGGGCCTAAGGAGTTTAGTGAGGTCAAACCCATAGATTTTCACTGTTGATAGACACAATCACTTATCTGAACCTTTATTAAGTTGAGGATGAATTGATCTGGTTGCATAGTTTGCAAATTTCGTATCCAAGCCTAATATGGAGTATAAATGTTTTGGCATACCTCAATCATTCTATTATGTGACGGTTATAATTGCATTTTGGGCATGAAATTATCAACAGCAAAAGCGAAGAGTAATGGAGGGTGGACTTCATTATTTCTTTTATTTCTATTTATAATTAAAGGAGAGCTTTATTGTTTGGTTATTATTACATTTTTTTTCTTTAAAATATAAATTTTGCATAGCTTTGATGATGTTAATTCTTAATAGTAAACTTCCATTAATGGTTCTTATCTGATTGTTACAGGGGCAACCAAAATACTTGCGATGTTTCATGATGTGGCTTTGTGTCGCAAATATTCTTTTGATATATATGCTGAACATTGTCAAGCATTTTTCCTTTCATGTATTATGTTTGATTTGTTATTAATATCATTCAGGTCCCACAATTTCTTTTGGAATATATTTGGGGTAAGGGTGAGGCATGTAAAATAGTATGTACTCAACCTCGACGTATCTCAGCAACTTCAGGTTCATACTACTGGTCTATGTCTGCTTAATTTTTAGTTCTTTTTACGAGTTATTTTCTTTCCCTTTTTCTTCTTACTTTAGGCTGTACAGAGGTTTGTACTAATGGTCATTTTTGTGTCTAGTTGCTGAGAGAATCTCTCAGGAGAGAGGAGAAAATGTTGGAGATAATGTTGGATATAAGGTAAAGTCAATGACCTATCTTTAATGCAATAGTTCCACTAGAATATCTATGATAATTGCATTACAACCGTTTGTTTAAACATTTTCATTGAAACTAGAGATTGTAGCGAACTACTCTTACTCAAGGACTTTAAAATCGTCGATACCGGCGATATATCGTCGATATATCGCCGTATCGATGGGGGTCGATACGATATCTCTTGGTGATTTTGTTTTAGCAAGTTATCGGTGGATATATCGCTGTATCGACGAAATATCGAGGAATCTCGACAATATCGAGATAGATCTCGATTTTTTCCATTTTTTATCCATTTACCGTCGAGATTTGGAAGAAATTTCGTCGATATTTCGGTGATATCATCAATCTATAATCCTATCGGTACAAATTTTGAACTATTTTTTAAGAAATTTCTAAGAAGAAAGAAGAGCTGGTTAACTGGTTCATTCCGTCACGGCGTCACCGACATCCTTCCCACCATAACAGAAGAAGAAGAAGAAGAAGAAGAAGAAGAAGACATCTAACCAACCTGGTCACTGCCGTCGTTGTCTTCGCTGATGTCCTCGTCGTCGGTTGGTGTTCACTCATCGTCGAGCCTCCACGTCATCGTCGATTGGTGTTCACTCATCGTCGAGCCTCCACAGCAGAAGAAGAAACCCTCACTTCTTTTGAGGGTCTCGAGCCCTCTTCATTTGACTTGTGAGACTAATGTATCTTTTACCTTATATTATATATTATATTTTTATATTCTATTATAACCCTTTTTAAAAGAAGATACTCCCTATAAATGATGTCTAATGGCTACCACTTTTTATTATTTTTAAAAGAGTCCTACATTAATTCAAAAAAAAAAAAAAGTCTTACAATAATTGATTTATTTTTAGTTATATATATATGATTTGAATTGCAATTAAAAATATTACTCTAATCTAAATATTTTATAATATAGTCAAAACACCCATTATAAGTAATACACACACATATATATATATATATATCTATAGTCCCAATTAGGTAGGGACATACTAATATATATTAGTATTAATATCATGCATTAGGGGTTGTATCATGTGCATTGGCCTAATATTATATATATATGTGAAATTTAAACGTCAAATTTGTTTAAAAAATTTTATTTGCTCAACGCAGCATACTTTTTTATACCCTTCGCAACACATACTTGTATTATACACTTTTAAATTGTAATCTTTTGATTATAAATTATGTATTAGAGTCTAAATCATTGTTTTCTAGAGTTTCAATAAAAATATCCGTGTTTAACTCATAATATCCACCATATCTTTAAAACGATATCGATATTGTCGATATATCCAACGATATATCCGATATATCTGTATTTTTGGACTTTCGATATATCCAGCGATATCGATATTAAAGTCCTTGCTTTTACTGCATAAAACTGAAAATGGGCATGAAAGTATGAAACTATAAATGGGGAATGAATCCTGTAAGAGACTATTTTTCATAAACTTGGTAAGTCAGAACTCGAAAGTGCAAGGAATATCAACTAGAATTTACATAGAAAAAATAGATTTGTGCATTTTCAGCTACTTTACATTTTTTGGTGTGGCACTTTACCATTACAATTTTTTTTGATAGGTAACAACAAGACTTTTATTAATGAAAAAAAAAGAGAAAAATGTAAAAAGAGGATGAGGGATCCTACATTACTGTTACAGTTTCTCCACATTTTTCTGGCATATTGGTCCCTGAAGACAGGGATTTTTAATGGTTGATACATTTATGAAGCCATGATTAAATTTGTCTCCATGCCAGTATAAGTGATGAAATCCCACGATTTGAAACACAAACATGTATAGCATTTATCATTAGGAGTTATTTTGTATACCAATTTTGTTTCCATTTCCTTAGAGAGAGTATGATCTTTATTATTGTAGTGTACTATCACTGACTTATCTTCTTGTTACAATGCTAGATACGGTTGGAGTGCAAAGGTGGGAGGCACTCATCTATTGTCTTCTGCACGAATGGAATTCTATTGAGGGTGCTGGTTTCTAAAGGCACTGGTATGTTGAAGATAAAGGGTTCAAATAAACTGGCAAAGGACGATATTTCTGACATAACCCACATTATTGTGGTACTGATCTTACTTTTGCTTATTTGTAGGCTTTCTAGATTTCTTTTCACAAATTATGATTCACTTACAAAGCTAGGATTGTTTTGCATTAATTACATTGTTGGGCAGACGTGGTTTTGGCATTCATTTGTGAAAGATTTGTAGCTGGCTTATATGGACATGCTGATTTCCCTATCCCTGGATTCCTTATGTTCTCGTAGTCAAATTGGCAATTAGGCTGGTTCATATTCTGATTTTCTATATTTTGCCTCAATTTTGATGGGGCTACATTAGAGCCAGGCATCCTGCCAAGTATCAGCTGACACATATCTTGCCATTGCTTTTTCACTGAACTTGAGAATTTTATTGAGGCAATCTAAAGGGCAGCTAAAATAAGCTAAAGACAATTAGGCACGAAAGTTGAAACCATTAAGCATGATGGAGCGGGATGTCGGACAATGAACATTTACATGGTCATAAAGTAACTGCAACCTAGTGGAGGATGTTGATATGGAATACCAGAAATACTATGGCTTTGTTTGCTACATTGAAAGAATGAGGGAAAGGAAAGAGAAGTGGTAGAAACTTGATTCTTTTCTTTAGCCTTTATAGTCATTTTCCTTCATTCTTTCAGTGAAACAAATAGAATGGATGAGATAATAGAAGAATGACTTCCTTTCTCAGGTTTTCTCATTTGTACGGGGCATGTTGTTTAAGACACCATCCAATTGAAGTTGAATAACTTTAGATTAAATGCATTGTCCTAAGTGTTGGTCACAATAATAGTATTGCTGAGCATGGGTATAGCCTGATATTGATGATACAACTCGAACTGGACAATACACAATAATGCAAAATGATAATGTATAAAAAATTCTTTAATTGGAAAAATTACAAATAAATAGGGATGCAAGTTAAATCAATAAACTGATTAGAAGAAATAGTTTATTGAGTCGTTAAAAAAAGAGAGTTTATTCTATATAATGTTTATGGTTTAAAAGTTCATTTTAGGTGCAATCATTGGTGGTAGTCCATCCTAGCTATGACATTTTTATATTAAAAATCAATAGTCTTGAAATGAAAAATTTAATAATTTAAATATTATTTTTAGCATTAATTTGGTACGACATCACCCTTATTAATCTTAACATAAGAAGCACAAAATGGTAGTTGGAGGTGCCGTGGTAGTGTTGGAGACAACACTCCTCTTACATGCCTTTGACACGACACCTTTCTCTGGCTCCTTTTTCTTTTTTCCATTTAAAAAAAAATAAAATGTTATTGTCCTTATATTTCCATGGACAACTCACTAGAGTTTCCAAAAGTGATAATTTGGGCGTGTTTTGACTTTTGAATGGTACATGTGATGCTTTGCGATATATAATATTATTGTATAAAAATATATATTTTATCAATGTCATGTCTGATGTCCCCACCGTGTTGTATCCTAGATTTTGAGGATTTCTATGTCAGCATGTCTATGTCTGTCGTGACTAATAGTGTTATTGCTTGGAAGGCCCACATTCCACATCGTCTATATATGGAGTTTGATATGGCTTCATATTACCTTGTTTGGGCCCTCCACCTCATAGCTTAGGCTTTTTAGGGTGAAAACTTAACATGGTATCACAACATTTTCTTGGGTCCGTTTTGTTCATGAGCCCGTCGTTCTAGGGCTCATTTCGTTTGTAAGACCGTCATTGTCATCCATGTGACATGCCCGTTTTTGTCGTGTTAAGCTTGCATGTGAGGGGGAGTGTTAGAAAGTCCCACATTCCATGTCGTCTGATTTTGATATGGCTTCATATACCCTATTTGGGCCTTCCACCTAATAGCTTAGGTTTTAGGTTGGAAACTTAAAGTTCTGTTATTTTGGTCATATTTAAGATGGAATGCGGATAATTTGGGATGGGATGTTAGGTTTGGTAGGAATTTAAATGATTGGGAAATTGAGGATGTTGTCAGATTCTTTGAGAAGATTTATGCGGCTCAAGTTGAGAGAGAAGAACCAGATAGAGTGGTATGGAGTAGAGAAAGACGAAGGAAATTTTCGGTCAGATCTTACTATCATGCTTTAGTTGGTATGAATGGTTCATCTTTCCCAGCTGCTAGAATTTGGGTTACTCATGTGCCATTGAAAGGATCTTTCTTTACTTGGGTGGCGTGTTGGGGAAAATGTTTGACGATGTATAATATGCAAAAGAGGGGGTTTGTTCATGAAAATTGTTGTATTTTATGTAAAGAGAAAGAAGAGTTAGTGGATCATTTGCTCATTCATTGCCCGATGGCGAGGGAGGTTTGGGAATGCTGTTTGGGCTTATTCAATATTCAGTGGGTG
The DNA here is from genome assembly GCA_039720395.1 of Liquidambar formosana. Lineage (NCBI taxonomy): Eukaryota > Viridiplantae > Streptophyta > Magnoliopsida > Saxifragales > Altingiaceae > Liquidambar > Liquidambar formosana. Next base: position 214,892 of record JBBPBK010000128.1, on the reverse strand, counting down.
ATGCCAAGGAAGGTGCTGCAGGTGGTTGAATCTTGGTGCTGCACTAGTTCCAATAAATCTACTCAAGTGGTTTGGAACTTAGTGCCTCATGCAATTTTTTGGTCTTTGTGGACAGAAAGGAACAAGAGAATATTTGAAAGTACTGAGAAATCGGTTCAGGCGGTTAAGGTGAAGGTTCTTAATTGTCTTTTTGCTTGGGGTGAGCTTGAGAATTTTTGTAACAGGGCTCCCCTTCATGAGTTTTTTTCTTTCTTTACAGATGTAATTCTTCCTGTATACAGGATTTTTATCCTTTTTTTCTTCATCAAAAGAAAAAATTTTGGTCATATTTAAGTATTTCTATCTGTGATTTTTATTTTTTATTTTTTACTTCTTATTTATTTATTTATATTTTTGAATGTGTTAGTTTTTGGAACCATTTTTTTTCTATGTGGTATTTTTATGTAAAATTTTCATATGCTTTAATGTGTGACAAAATGTTAACAATATTCTTTCATTTTCTAAATTATTATGCTCTTTCATTTTCTAAATTACTATGCTCCTAAGATGTCTAAGAGATGTTTAAATAAATTTTTTAGTTAATTATTTTTTATTGCCTGCGAAGATTCTGTTCAGTTAATTTCACTTGGGATTCAGACCCTTGGAACTTTCCACTGAGATTATTTTCACATCTCTTCCCATTGTCCATGTGAAAGTTGTGGGAGCTGTTCCCCCTTTTTGAAGAAATTTTTCTTAAAGATTTAAGCTTCTCTAGTATAGTGATTAATATGGTCATGAACGTGGAAAATACGCAGCAAGCTGGAGGAAATAAAGTTAGGAATGTTTTTAATGGGTTTGTATTATAGATTATTTTTTGTTATTGAATAAAACACTAATAGAATTTTCATAAAATATGAGTATATAATTTATTATTGAAGAACAAGATAACAAAATTTTTTGTAATTAACAAATTGTGAACGAATAAATGAGATGTACAATGGTTCTTGTCCAGGTTGATATAGAATGATTATTTTAAGGAGCCTTGAGAACTTTGTTTGTCATCGACTTTGGCTGTGGTAGCACAAGAACTCCTATTGTACTTTATGAAGGTAGTGTATTTGCATTTTAGATATTAATGTTATATTCTAAGAAGCACGGACACTTCCCTAGAGGAATCATGGTAGCATTGGACACGATACTTCTCCAAGACACCTTTGACACGACATCTCTCTCTTTTTTAATATTTATTATTATTTTATTTTCCTTCTCCTCATATCTTCTTTGTGAACAACTCAACTAAAAAACAATATAATGATGCATCCTGAGTGACTAGTCAGTGTACATGTGCACTGCGTGTGAATAGTTTTAAATACAAAAAATTGTATGTATTTTAATGTGGTTGGATTTATTTCGAAACTCTAGATTAATACATATACCACATTTGTATATAAAATAATGTAGCCACATCAATTTTGATGAAACAGTAAGTCATTATATATTGTCTCAATAAAAAAAATGAAAAAAAAAAAATATTTGTAATTCTTTTGCAAACAAGGCTGATCAAAAAATTCTTTTGCAAACAAAGGTTTCATCTCAAAGGTTTCATCTCAAGTAGAATTCTAAATATTTTTGCACTAATTTATATCTTTTTACCATTTATAAGAAGTATCCCAATAGAAAACAAATCATTATCTTTCTTTGTTCAAAAAATAATTGCCTTCTAGAATTTTTCTTTCCACAGTTTTTACGCGCAAAAATAGTAATTTTAAATGAGGTTAAAGTAGTCAATCAATTTTTATTTTAATTTTTTTGAGATTAACAATTTGGAGTATCCTAGGCCTTACTCCCACCGAGGTTTTAAATTGAAGTAAACTTGGTAAATCAAACAAGATATAACTAGAACATAAAGGAATTAAAAAAAAAAAATAAACACCTCTCAAAAGTTGGCAAATCAAAGCTATGTCCACCATCTAGGGTAATATATCATCCCAAAGTAATGAAACCATCACTTCTCTTATATTAATGCCTTGTTCTTGTTGTGCTGTGTCAAAGTGTCCGTATCTTCTTGCAACTGGGTCGCGTATCCGTTTCTATGATTCTTAGATCTTTATACATCTTAGCCCATTGACTTGGTTATTGCTTCGCCTCTTAAATTGCCAAGGGTTTTTGAAGACGTGAACCTAGTAACTCCTTTAAATGAGAGGTAACCACTTACAACTAGACCAAGTTCTAGTGGTGTGTTAAATTCTCTAATGATCTAACATGTTAAAGAAACAAAGCAAACCCTCAAGAATATTTACAAATTACAATAGACCCTTTAATATTGAATAAAAAAAGTGGGAAAATTTTATTATAGAATTTTATTAAGTAATGATATTTTCAAAAGTATCTTCCCATATCTTTGATCTTAGATTGAAGACCTAAAAACATGTGACACTCTGAATAAATTGTCCCATTAAAAAAAGCAAGGAAAAAAAAGGTAAAGGTAAACAAAGGAAAAAGTATGCTTGTTAACGCGTTCATGCAACTCGCTTAAACCTAAAGCTTAGAAATTCCTGAAATTGACTTAAAAGACTATTGAGACACCATCCAACTGATGTTGAATAAATTTCAGGTTCATCTTGATTAAATGCATTCTCTCAAATGTTGGTTGCAATTATATTATTGTGATCATGGATACTATTTGGTACGACCGTATCAATGACACAACTCGAATAGGACAATAAACAACGACACACAAGAAGGAAAAAAGAGAGTATATAATAGTTCAAGGCATTGAAAAGTAAAGTCACAAATCAATATGAACAAATTCCTCTAATTAGATCTAACATTTCAAAGAAACAAAGCAAACCTGAAGAATTTTTACAATAAGGCTCTTTAGTATCAAATAATAAGACTGAGAAAATATTTATTTATTTTTTTAAGTTGTACAATGTTATATACAATGGATGTATTTTATTTTAAAAAATATCTTCCCATATATTTTTGTGAAATTATTGCATGATCCAAAAATATTATTCATAACCTTAGGTTGAAGACCTAAAAACATGCCACACCTTTGATAACTTGTCCTATTAAAAGAGACAGGAAAATAAAAGAAATTTAAAAGAAAGGATAAGCTATGTTGATTAATGTGTTCAAACAACAAATTCAAGGATGATGGGAGAAGAGTTTAAATATCACTTTGTGGATTGGGACTCATTGTGCTTTTTGAAGGATGATGGGGGTATTGGCATTGGAGATTTCCCATTGACTATTATAGGAAGGACGTGGGTAAAGGAAAAAGGATCATTTGGTTAGTTGGGATACTATTTGTTGTCTACGATAGAAGGGTGGTTTGGCTTTGGGAAATCTAGTTGAAATGAACATTACTCTAACTAGCAAGTGGCTTTAGAGATTTCTCATTGAGCGTGATTCTCTTTGGCATGCAGTTATTAAGAGTAAATATGGGATGCATGAGAATGGGTGGGATACTAAGTTGGGCAATAGGGTGCCAGCTAGAAGTCCATGGAAGTTTGTCTCTCAAGGTTTGTACCATTTCCTAGAGTATATTAGTCTACTTGTGGCTAGTGGGAATTCGGTCCATTTTTGCGAAGATGTGTGAAAGGGGGATGTTTCATTTTCTAATTGGTTCCCTTGTTTGTATAGATTATCTTTGGCTCATAATGCTCTTATTTCCTCTTTTGTTTCTTCCAATTCTTGCTCTCTTACTTGGGACTTCAAATTCTTTCAAAATCTCAATGATAGGGAATGTGTTGAGTTGTCCTCTTTGTTATCTTTGCTTCTCGGATGTCTTTGAGATGGGGTGTTTCCTATAAAAGAATTGGAAAGTGGATCCTTCTGGAGTTTTTTCTTGTAAAATCTCTTTTTGGTGCCTTGATTGATAATCCTAATATTCCGGTTATTTTTCCCCATTTGATTATTTGGAAAGCAAAATTGCCTTTGAAAGTACAAGTGTTTGCATGGTTTGTTGCTCACAAGAAAATTGATACCAATGATATGTTTCAAAGGTGGAGACCCTTGTCTTGTTTTTCTCCTCAATTGTGTATCATGTCTAAGATGGGGGAAGAAAATGTGGATCACCTTTTTCTTCATTTCTAGGTGGCTAGGGGACTATGGCAGCAGCTTTTTCAAAGGGCTGAAGTATGTTGGGTATCCTCGGGGTCTTGCCCCAGTATGTTTGAGATAGATTATGGTGGTTTTGGGAAGAATAAGAGAGTACTAACTCTTTGGAGGTGTGCTATCATGGCTATGTTTTGTGTTATTTGGTTATAGAGGAATGCTAGAGTATTTGAGAATAAATTTGAGTTGGAAGAAGGGTTGTGGGAGCATGTTAGCTTTTTAGCGTCTTTTTGGGTGTCGGCTTCTAAAGCATTTGAGGGAATTCCATTGTTTATTATTAAGCAAGATTGGAAGTCGGTTTGTAAGATGCAGTAGTTTTCTTTTTGTCTTGAGGGAGGACACCATGTCCTCTTCTATGTTGATTAAAAAAAATAAAAAAAAATAAAAAAAGGAGAGAGAGAGAGAGAGAAAGAAATTGAAGAATTTAGAAGAATTTTTGAAGGCAAACAAATGCATAATAACAATGTCAACGAAAAGTTTCTTTGCACACTTCTCTTTGTGTTTCTCCACATTTTTTGGTACATTGGGAGGGGTTTGAACCCCTAGCCTATCCTACTCCTACCCTTTCCTCCATGTTGGTCTGGTGGAAAGCCTTCTTTTTTGGATTTTATAGACTCTTGTGCTTTGTAAAGATATGCATAGTTGGTATACTTCCTGTATACTTGGCCACTGCCATTTTAATTATTAATATAATTTTCCTTTCATAAAAAAAGTTTCATAACTAAAGAAATTATCAACATAAAAAATTTACATAATTGAGTACAAATAGATCATATTGATAGGTAACTAAAGGGGAAAGTATTTAACTATTTTTTACTAGGTTTTGAAAACTAAGATACAATTTGTCTATTAATATTTTAAATTCCAATTCGGTTATGTGATCGAATTGATTGTATATGTCATTGCTAACATTGTTAAGAATTAGAAAGAGTCATTGAAGTGTATTATTGTATAATATTATGAAGAAATTTCCCTATATTTTAAATTAATAAAGTAATAACCATGGGCCAAAATGGCTTACTCGAGAGCACCCCCCTAAAATTAAGGCTCTCTCGTGGACAGTTGGTCATGGTAAGGTAAATACCTTTGATATGCTTCAAAAAAGAAGACCTCATAAGCTCTTTTACCCGAATATGTGTTTCTTATATTTTGTTGACAGTGAGACTGTGGATCACCTCTTCCTTCATTGCCCATCTCTTTGAGTTTTTGGAATATCCCTTTTGGGATGGCCGGTATCAAGTGGAGTGCTCTGAAGCATGTATCCTTTCTTGTGGAAACCTCTTTTTCATGCTACAGGTGCTTAAGGGGTTTGGTGTGATGGAAATGTGGGTTTTCAGCAATTTTTTGGAACATTTGGGTTGAAAGAAATGCTAGAATTTTTGATGATAAGAGGTGTACTACTGTAAACTTATGGGACAATATCTGAATTTTGACTTCTTTTTAGGCTCCTACTTTCAAAGAGTTGAAGGGGTCCTTATCTCTCTTATTGTAAAGGATTGGAAAGCGGTTTCTTCCTCTACACTTCTTTAAATACTCGAAGCCATGCACTTGGACTCCCCCCCTTTCTTTTGATTAGCTAAAATTTAGCTTTGATATGTCCTTATCTCTTATTGTAAAGGTGTCTTGGTTCCAAATTAGCTATGGAAGCAAGGACTGGGGTTCTTTTAATTGTTTTTAGATATGCAAAGGACCGAAGATTTAGATATATCTTTACTTGAGGGAGACTCTAATAGTTATATCTTGAGCTAGGAAAAGGGAGGAAAGTACATGGAAGTTTTGGCACACAATGAGAGAAGTTCTAGATTTGTTGAGGATTGTCGGGGTGGCTTTCTTTTGGGTGCACCTCTCGGCTGGTGGAGAGGCGGACTTTCTTGCTTACAGCTTCGACTTTGGAAGTTTTTGGGGCTTTTTCTTTCCTCCTTGATTTGGTCTCTATAGGGGTTTGTGGGTTTCTGTGAGACGTATTTTTCTTTTCTTTTCTTTTGCCAGGACTGTTTTTAATCCTTTGTAAAGCTCTACTTCTATTAAGATACACATGGTTTATAAAATATATAGCAAAAAAGAAAAAAGAAAAGAGGGATGGCTCCTTTGAAATTTTTTACTGTATTTTTCTTCTATTAGGAAAGTTAATTCGTATTGTTGTTGTTACTTATTGGTGAAACCTTTGTATCTTGCTTAAACTCAGCCGATATGTGGTACATCTGTCCAGACAGTTTAAATCATCTTACCTCTGTTTTAATATTTTCCTGGATCATTCTTTGTTGATACCGACATGTATCAGCTAGAATGTCTTGGTATCAAAATAAGTACCCGTGGTCTGATGCCTTGAATGTGAATTTGAATTTCAAAGAGTATAGTGAATGTTGAAAATTAGAAAGGTGAGAATAGAAAGGCAACTTACCTAAATTTTGGAGATAACTGGAGCATGAGTATGATAGGAAATGAAAGTGTGGTGGATTTTCATATTTGTGGCTATTGGCCAACATGGCATGCATAAACTATGTATGAGAAAAAAAATTAATGGATGGCATATGTGCAGGTGCGCATATGCAGTTGCATTTAGTGACATATCGAGCATGAATTTGATTTTAGGCTTGCGAAGCAGCTTTTCATTGGACTAATTTAGGAAGAATTTGTTCCAAAGAATTTGTTAAGTTGTAGGTTGTAGCATGCTTACAATTAGTTTTGGCTTGCATGTATTGAGTAATGGGAATCTTAAACCAACTTTGAATGGTGGTTGTGGTGTGAATCTGTGGCATGGAAATGTTTTACTCAAGTAATTTCTATAATTTGCTTTAAGTTTCTCCGTAATATCTATGTGAACACAATTTATTTATTTATTTTTATTTACTTGTATTTCTAAATCCAGTCATCATATATATTTAAACATGCAGTTACAATATGTGCTTCCTTGTTTTGGTCGTAATGGCTTGCACCTCCTTTGGTATCATTTTCACTTTGTAGGATGAAATTCATGAAAGGGATCGGTATTCTGATTTCATGCTAGCAATTCTCAGGTACTTCATACTTGATTTAAAAGTGTCAAGTTTTTAACTTGCTTTATTTTCAGTGGACATGGCTATGTATATCTTTTGGTAGTCGTAATTTGAAATTTTTATCATGTGGGGAATGCTAAACGTGATGAATATGCTTCAGGTAATTTAATATCTAAAATATAGTTACCATTAACCATTCATCCTTGCGTATGAAAATTTAATATCTAAACATGGGCCATTGCTGCATATTGTCAATTTTGCATAAGTATTAGTTTGCCTTGCGTATTATTATTATTATTATTATTATTTTTGACTTGTTTCTCTTGATAATTGTCACTTATCTGCAGAGACATGCTTCCTTCGCATCCTCATCTACGCTTGGTGAGTATTAATATTTATCGTATCTTTGATTTGTTGTAGAATCATACTTTTTAGGCACTTTCATGTTTTCGACCCCTACTAGTTTGATTACTAATCAATAGCATTTTTTCTTATCATTTACAATCCAACAGATACTAATGAGTGCTACTATTGATGCTGAAAGGTTTTCACAATATTTTGGTGGATGCCCAATTATCCGGGTCCCTGGGTTCACTTATCCTGTAAAAACCTTTTTGGAGACTCTGAGATGCCTGTTCGTTTGTCTTAAGTTGATTCAGATGTCATATTCCTGCTTTATTGTTTCAGGTCAAAACTTTCTATTTGGAGGATGTACTTTCTATCCTGAAATCGACAGAAAGTAATCACCTTGACTCTGATTCAATAAGTGTCCTAACTGAGGACCCTGATTTAGTAGAGGAAGACAAGTTTGCCTTAGATGAAGCTATCCATTTGGCTTGGTCAAATGATGAGTTTGATCCCCTCCTAGACTTGGTTTCTTCTGAAGGAACCCCAAAAGTTTTTAATTACCAGCATTCTTCAACTGGATTAACACCGTTAATGGTGTTTGCTGGAAAAGGTAGAGTAGGCGATGTTTGCATGCTCCTCTCTTTAGGTGCAGACTGCTCTTTACGAGCCAATGACGGGGCAACTGCATTGGAGTTGGCTGCAAGAGTAAACCAGGGAGAAACTGCTGAAATGATTAAAAAGCATATGGAAAATTCCCTTTCTGACACTCCAGGAGAACAACAGTTACTTGATAAATATCTAGCAACTATCAATCCTGAACTTATTGATGTTGTTCTTATAGAGCAGTTATTAAGGAAAATATGTATTGACTCGAAGGACGGGGCTGTCCTGGTTTTCCTTCCTGGATGGGATGATATAAATAGAACCCGAGAGAGATTACTTGCTACCCCTCTTTTTAAAGATTCCTCCAAGTTTTTGATAATATCTCTTCATTCTATGGTCCCATCTATGGAGCAAAAGAAGGTTTTTAGACGCCCACCTCCAGGTTGCCGCAAAATTGTTCTTTCGACTAATATTGCTGAGACTGCCATTACCATTGAAGATGTTGTTTATGTTATAGACAGCGGTCGGATGAAAGAAAAAAGTTATGACCCCTATAATAATGTATCAACTCTTCATTCTTCTTGGGTTTCAAAAGCGAGTGCAAAGCAGCGAGAGGGACGTGCAGGCCGCTGCCAGTCAGGGATCTGTTATCATCTTTATTCAAAACTTCGAGCAGCATCTCTGCCGGAATTCCAAGTTCCTGAAATTAAGAGAATGCCAATTGAGGAACTTTGTTTGCAGGTAATCATTTTCCTTCATCATTTTCTTTATTTTAATTTGTTTTTATGGTAATTAGTGAATAACTTCCTTACAAACCAAACCAAAAAAAAAGAAAACCTCTATTCCATATTATAAGTTTGGTGGCTTCAAAGTCAGAAGGATAGTTCTTGCATGACTTCTGAAAATAGTGGAGGCATATGGCATTAATATTATTAGCTAATTTTGTTACCCACTGACAGGTGAAGTTGCTTGATCCAAATTGCAAAATAGAAGATTTCTTACGGAAGACATTGGATCCTCCAGTTTTTGAAACCATTCGTAATGCAATTATTGTTCTACAAGACGTTGGAGCCTTGTCGCTTGATGAAAAACTGACGGAACTCGGGGAGAAGATTGGTTCTCTACCAGTTCATCCATTAACGAGCAAGATGCTTTTCTTCGCCATATTGTTGAACTGCCTCGACCCAGCCTTGACTTTGGCATGTGCCTCCGAGTATAGAGATCCATTTACTCTTCCTATGTTGCCAAATGAAAAGAAGAGAGCCGCGGCTGCTAAATCCGAGCTTGCTTCATTATATGGTGGACATAGTGATCAGTTAGCGGTCATAGCAGCATTTGAATGCTGGAAGATTGCAAAGGAGAAGGGTCAAGAAGCAAGGTTTTGTTCTCAATACTTTGTCTCTTCAAGCATTATGTATATGCTGTTTGGAATGCGTAAGCAGCTCCAGAATGAATTAATTAGGAATGGTTTTATTCCAGAAGATGTATCAAGTTGTAGCCTTAATGGACGGGACCCAGGCATACTTCATGCTGTCCTTGTGGCTGGTTTGTATCCGATGGTCGGGAGATTGCATTCACCATATAAAAGTGGAAAACGATTTGTTGTAGAGACTGCAGGCGGTGATAAGGTTCGGATACACCCTCAGTCCACTAATTTTAAATTATTATTCAAGAAATCTGATGATGCTCCGTTGATGATATACGATGAGATTACCCGTGGGGATGGGGGCATGCACATAAGGAACTGTACTGTTATTGGGCCGCTACCATTATTATTGCTTGCAACGGAGATAGTTGTGACTCCTGCAAAGGATGATGATGACGAGGATGATGATGGCAATGATGATGATGATGATGATGAGAGTGACGATGAAGAAGATGACACTGATGAAGATGGAAAAGAGATGCATAATAAGTCAGGTGGACAACCTGGAGAGAAGATCATGTCCTCTCCCGATAATGCAGTTGCAGTTGTTGTTGATCGGTGGCTTTCGTTTCAGTCAACGGCACTTGATGTAGCTCAGATATACTGCTTGAGAGAGCGATTATCAGCAGCAATCTTGTTCAAAGTAAGTATTTTCATTTTTTTTCCCACTTCCGGGTATTAATGAAGTAAGCCATGCACTAATGGGCACAAGCTCATACGCAGCTTCCTAAAACCTTTTGACTTCTTCAATCTGATTCTGGGGTTTAATGTTTTTAGGTAACGCATTCACGGAAAGTTCTTCCTCCACTTCTCGGGGCCTCCATATATGCAATAGCCTGCATTCTATCTTATGATGGGCTATCTGGGATCTCATTGCCTTTGGAATCTGTGGATTCACTGACTTCAATGGTGAATGCAACTGAGATTGACAAGTCGGCACCTGGGAAGAGAGGGATGGGTCACAATCAAAATGGTTTTCTTAAATCGCTAATGAGCCAGGACACAGGCCAGAATTCTCATTCCAATTATCAAAAAAATAGGGCAGGTGCATCTAAGGGGACAATTAATATGAATGACCTTTCAAATAACAATGTACGGCCTCCATTTACTTCAGTAAGCGTGAACCCATATCAGAGGCCTCCATCACAAAGCCCCGGTTTAGTTGGGTATGGTTCAGGGTCGTATGGACCATATGGTCCGAGGGGGGATTCTTCTAAGCGGCAACGTGGGAATGGATCTAGATGATAGTAATGATTAGCCAGGTCTATAAATATATTGTCAGATGGATGGGGTTGAGCTAGATCTTTTTTCTTTTGTTATTCTCCTTGATGTACTACAATAGCTTGAATTGAAGTGGTGAGATGAGGTGGGAGGAGTATGGTTGATATAGGAGGTATTGATGGTTTTTCCTTTTCTTTTTTTGGGGTGCCTACAACCATACTTTGATGACTGTACAAGAACACCACAGGTAGGTTGAAATCAACATAGTTTAAAAGGAAAAATCTAACAAGAACTAATGCATTTATATGCAATTTTAGGTATCCAATTATTCGTGCTTCCTGGTGTTTACGTACTTTCCAGAAACTATAAATCGTGGTATTGTGTGCTATTTACGAGGTTTTGCTGTGTTTTCATTTTCTTGGCTAGATGATAGACGATTCCTCGACTTTGAGAGCAGGATGACTTTGAATGAATCGTCATTGGACCATGCTCGTGTACGATGGCAAGCATTGCACTCCCAAGCAGACCAGCGGTTTTTCTTTATCCATTTCTTTCTGTATGACCCTCTGATTATTTGTGAAAATTCCTGTCATTGGGGTGGACCTGATGCTTGTTTTATTAAGTAGATGTCATCATCCAGCATTCTAGGGATTTTTATTTTATTTTTAGTAACAGTGGCAGTATATAGTATATTAATGTAAAACTGTACAATATAGTTGGTGGGATCTTTAATCACTCTAGGAGGAGTGGAAGATTCCGCATTGCTTTGGTCGTTATAGTGGTCTTTACTTTTGAGCAATTAAAATTTTGCCTTTGTGGCATCTCTCCAAGATTCTAACTCAAGAAGTGCAGCATAGAAATTTAGTAGTCTAAAATTTTTTCTATTTACCTTTTAACAAATTTTAGTAGCTGAGCTTCTAATTTTTGAAATTGTCAGATGAGTTAATAACAAGTATAATTAAAAATATTAGAACCTCTCTCTCTCTCTCTCTCTCTCTCTCTCTCTCTGTGGATCTGGATTTGGTTTGTTTTAAATTCGTCACCCATTTTTATCCATATTGACTCAAACCCAATTCGATTCGCACACACAGTATGAATACAAATTTGGAGCCTATGAGATGCTGGTGTTTTGGGGCTGACGACAATTGAAAAAAGTTGAGAGCTAGAAGAAACTTTGTTCGTAAAACGGTGAGACTGTTTGAGCGTCTCTTAACTAACGTTTTTAGAACTAAAAAATTAATAGAAAGCGCCTTTAGAAAACCCAATTTCACAAGGCGTTTTTAGTTTTAAAATTTTCTAAAAAATAGAGATTTTTATTTTATTTTATTTTATTTTAAACAAAATAGCTTTCAATATAATGTGAAATCACGCTTTTAGTATTAATTTTTTTCCAAAAAAAATAAAAGTAGAAAGCACTTTACAAAACATGTTTTTTGTAAACTTACAAATTACGACGGAAATGAAGAAAAGAGGAAAGTGACATTTTCTATCTAATTTTATAAACAAAGATTAATAGGGATGCTAATTGTTAAATTTATAATTTTTTTATTTATTTAGGACAGACCAAAAGTTTGGAGGATTTCTTTTAAGTTACCCAAAAATATATAACATGATAGAAAATGATCGGACGGTTACAATTAGTTAAAGAGTTTGGATGCCAGGGCCTATAACTTCTGCATACGACGGCGTTTTCATGTCTTATTTGTGGCGGGAATGAACATTTTTCCCCGCCATAGCAAACACTTCCCTGAGTTCTGTACATGGGTTCGGCCTTCCTCTCACTCTCTCTCTCTCTCTCCTACCTCGCTTCTAAAATTGGCCAAAAGCCCAAATTTCTTTGAAGTCCGGGCTGTGTCCTATTTCTCTTGACCTTCAATCCATTTTCATACACAGAGTAGCCATGAAAAGAAGCAGGAAATCTATAGCAGCAGAAGAAGATGATGATGGTGATGAACAAGACGAACATGCAAGTTCTTCCATAACAGACTCCCAAGTCATATCCTCATTGATATTATCTCCAGACTCTCTGTCAAGACCATCTTCACTTGCAGGTTCGTTTCCAAAACCTGGCTCAATCTACTCTTAACCCCTGTTTTCGCGAAACACCACTTCACAAGAGCACCCACCTGCCCTCTCCTTCAAAAACCCAGCGGCATTCTTGTCTCGAGAACCTTTTATCTGGTTGAACTTGAACGCGATAGCGATGTTTGTGAGAGACCACGTGCTTTTTGTTATGACCGTATTAACATGAAGCTTACCACCAAATTTAGCTTCCCAAAGCTTGATGGGGCCAAAAAAATGATACCCAAAAGTACCAGATCATTAGGCTGCAAGTTGAATATAGTGAATTCATGTAATGGGTTGCTTTGTTTGCAACCAGTACGAGGTGATTACCCTGTTGTCATTTACAATCCAGTTATGGGCGAGTATATAACCATTCCAACACCTGAAATGGATAATTGTGTGGAGAAGGCAATTGTGACCGGGTTGGGTTTTAGTCCTAAAACTAACCAGTACAAGGTGTAAAGAGTGCTTTATCTTCGCCGTCCTGCTGTGGGCAAGCGTTTGTATGTTCAGGTGGCTGAGATACAGACGGTTGGATCCGGAGAATGGAGAGGAATTGGGAGTTTTTCTTACTCGCTATTTGGGACCTCGTTTCCTGCCTATCTTCCCTACGCGGGACATCATTTCCAGCCTTTCTGAATGGCACTCTTCACTGGTTCTGTAAAGATGATGAAAGGGCTGATTTTATAGTTTCTTTTGACTTTGGGGATGAGCGATTCCGACCAATACCACCACCACCTCCCTATGTCTCAAGTGCCCATTCGGACCAATACCATTTATGCCGTCATCATCTCGTTGCTTTTATGCCAATAAATCAAAGACAGGCATGGGAGTCTTAAAAGGTTCCCTTTGCCTTTGTGATGCATCTTCTTATGATGTTACAGACATATGGGTAATGAAGGACTATGGTGTCAAAGAATCTTGGTTTAAGGAGTTCAAAATTGATACCTCCCATTTAGACAGGTGGCCAACAGGCTTATGTCAACCCATAGATGTTCTGAAAAGTGGGGATTTGTTGATGTACCATGCGAACAATGCCCTCGTTTCTTACAATGGAGTAGAATTCAAATATTTTAAGATTTGTGAAATTGAATCAAAATTTCTAGCCGTTGCTCATATTCCAAGCTTTGTTTCACTCAAGGACATGATGGGAGATAAAGTGGAGGTACTTAATGTCAGCTCAAGGGAAATATGTACTATTTTGCTATATACACCCACATTCATACTTGGATGATTTATTTATTTAGTTGTGTATTTATTGTGATGCTGTAAATTTACTTACTTCTAACCATATGTTGATATTCTCAAACTGTAAAGCATAATTGGTGTTTAAATTTGCATGCTATAGATCAGTTGTGATTATCTTATTTTTCAATTTGTCTAGTATTTAACCAAATGCATTTGGATGTTATAATCATTTCATCTTTCACCGCCTTTTTTCTGAGATTGGTTCGATGAGCAATTTTTTTAGAGCTGCCTTTTGGTGAGAAGTCTCCTAGGTTATTTCAACTAGAGAATAAGGTTTTTTTTGGTAGTTTTATCAGCTTAGCTGATCTATTGTGATGCTTAAGCCCTAGAAAAGAATTAATTTGCTTTAACCCTGTTGTGTATTGACAAAAATTTGGTCCTCTTTAAATTTGGTCTATCGATATATCTATCTTGGATTGAGTTAAAATTTAGATGTGATGACATCTACTGCTGGTTAGTGTTTATTTGGTTTCAGATCATGTTAATCATCTAGTCATATTTTTTCTTCATACTCTGAATAACATATGTATGGTCGTCATTGGGCAATATAATTATATGCCACTTATCAACGTTTTTCATTCTGATATCTTTCCAATAGTAATGGAGGATTAGTCTAATAACTGTGAGAATGAACAATTCAATTTAGTATAATGTTAATAAAAAATAAATGAGATTAAATATGAGATATCAGACTGCACAATGGGGGAAGGGTGTGTAGCATTGTGCTTAGTTAGAATGGATACGTTGTATTCCATGGGGGCAGTGGTGCTCAAACTTGGGTCCACACACTCGCCAAGGAATTGATGCTTTTCTGCCCTACTAGGAGGGGTTAAACCTTTTTTATCAGAAATAATTGTAATGGACTTGCTGTCAGATGCATGGTTGACTTATGATGCATGTCCTTTGTCTGTTCCTAAATTTATGACACATATGTTGTGTGTTAGATAGCTTGAAGGTGGAAGCTAGTTGCAACATTTGGTTGTTAATAAAAAATCTGTGGTTTTTTGGGTTCCTTGAAAAATGTAGTGGCAGTGTGCTCATGAGAGAAGGGAAAGCACTTCTCTGAATACAAATGAAATTTAACACTTGCCCTGCTATGGTACAACTATGATGAATTTGAGATGATGATGGAATGCCTTAATTCTACTTTGCGGGGTTTGTGTTTTTTTTTTTTTTTTTTTTTTTTTTTTTTTTCCCTTGTTTGACGTCTACTATTTTGTATAAGGCTTATGGTCCATAAGTTTAGGCTTGGCTAACCAATCAAGTCATTGATTTTACTGCATAGATTATTGGTTCAGGAGCATTTATTTCTTCATTAAAAGAGATATAAGCTCTATATGTGAAGGTATATGGTCCCTTATCTCAAGGTGTAGAATATCTTACAGTCTAGGTAGTCATTTTATCCTCTTTCTTGCATTTTATGGTGTTATTTTTTCTTGTTTCATGCTATTTCATGTGTTTTTACATTCAAATATAACTACTATTTTTTTATTTTTTACTCCCTCCGTCCCATAAAGATAGGCCAAGTTTAACAAAACACGCAGTTTAAGAAAAGCCATCATTGCATTTGATTTCTCATTATTAAATTTCATCTTTCCAAAAATTCTATTTAGTGTTGGGTTTTGTGTTGAAAGTAATTATTGAAATAACAAGGGGTAATGTAGAAAAGTTCAAAAAATTTATAAATTTGACTTTTCAAAAGATACAAATATTTAAGAGACAGAAAAAGTAGCAAATTTGGCCTATCTTTGTGGGATGGAGGGAGTATTTTTTCTATGTTTTTATTTTAATATAACTACTGTTATTTTATTTATTTATTTATTTTTTTTTTAATGTGCGTGTGTGTACTGTTTTTTATTTTTATGTTTTTAATTTGTGTGCGTGTGCGCACGTGTGCGGTGTGCGCTTGTGTGTGCTTGTGTTGCTAAAAGGGGAAGGCACCTTTGTAAAATTTGAATGTGATTAATATTTTTGGAAGGGAATTTTGTTGACATTTAAAAACATAAATAAGACATGATGGATTTTTTTTTTTTTTTTTTTGGGTGAACTCATATGCAGGCTTTATTGTTGCATTAGAACTTGTTTTATTTTATTGTATGCTTTCAGAATTGTTTTACTGGTGGTAACCTGCCCAAGGATGAGTTCTTGAGTACCATAACTAAAATTAGGACCCATTATGGTTTCGACATCAACAATGACATCAGTGAGGCAATTGCCAATGCCAAAATTTGTCATTCTAGAGACTTTTGACAAAAATAAATTGAGAATTTTCATTGGCATCTTTTTAGAGAAAAAAAATTTAACCATGTAAGATAAAATGGTAAATGTAATGGTCCAAATCTTCTTGTAGTCCTAACATTGCATACATGTTTAAGTGGGATCATTTTATTATCAGTCAGTTTTTTTTTTTAATTTTTAATTTTTTAAGTGTTATTATGTCCTCCCCCCCCCCGTGGGCGCAAAAAAAATTGCAATCCTCATCAATATTTGCTACATAAGTACGTATCATTAACACTTTGGAATGCAACTATTGGGATGCAAACACTGGTGGCATTTCTATTTTAAATTTTCTAATGAATAACAATTGGGAAAAGTAATATTAATGTATCCACTCTCTGCTCAGATCCTAAAGGGGTTATCCAGAACAGAGTGGAATTTAAAAATAATTCAAAATAAAACTCTTCATTTAGAATTGCACTCTTTCATGCATATTTTGATCACATAACTGTCTACAAGATATAAGTTTTATATGTTTGACTGTGATGCTCTAACACTACAGCTGTTGATGTAGGATTGCCAATATTAAACCCAGGAAAGAGACTACTGAAGCTCTTTTTTTGGAGGAAATGAGAAGGGATAAGATGCTATATTCTGATTCCTGTTCAACCTCTGATCAGGAGTGGCTAGAGTGACAAATGGGACAATTGGTTGCAGAGGCTGTGGACTTGAGCCAATATACCTTTTATAACTAGGGATCTTAAGTGCCTACATTACTAAGGAATTGGATACTGTGGAGCTTGTATAGCTTCTCATTGTAGAACAATTGATGAAATGTTCTTGTTTTGAAGTTGATATTCAGGACATATTTAATCATTTTCATTCTCTTACCTTTCATGTATGAATTAGGAAAGTCAAGTGTAGGCTTGGTGAAGTAGGCTGTAAGTAAGCAAGATTGTCTTCTGTGGATTGGTAACAGCTTCTCGGCATAGCTTACATTTTGTTGTAGTGAAAAGTTGCATTACTATTAATCTCTGTTAGATTGAACACCACTATCAACCCCCCCCCCCCCCCTCTCTCTCTCTTCCACTTATTTTATTTTTAAAATCTTCAACCCCACATATATACATATAAATATACATATCTATATAAATACATGTAATGTAGCAAAGCTCAATATGCAAAATGCGATGTATGTAAAGGTGCTGCAAAATGGCAGGCTGCCCCTGGAAACCATAAAGCTTTTTTTTTTTTGGAAAGAGACAAGCATCATAGAGCCACCAAGAATCCTTTTCATTTTTGTCATGTGTTTTTTAAAATTTTATTTGATTTTTTGTGGTAATGTGAATTTGTGTGTTATTTAACCCTCCTTTTGTCCATGCTTAGGTTATAGTTCTTTATTGTATTCTAGGTGAAATTCATAAGGGATTAATTGGATCATGTCTTTTTAGCATAATCAATGCATAAGGTGTTTCAGTTATTTATACCTATATTATGCTTATTGATACTGTCTAGTGTCTTGTTGATAAAGTTGCATCTGCTTAGTGATACTGTATTGAGAATGGCGGAATGATTCAAGAATTGTGTCTGGTCAAAGAAAAAAAAGGGGAAAATAATCAGGATCCAACACTAGCATCAATCCACGCCCCCCCTCCCCCCCCTTTTTTTTTCCCCCTCGGAAAGAGACAAAAGCATCTTAGGGCCACCAAGAAGGCAAGAATTCTTTTCATTTTTGTCATGTGCATATTTACATTTTTATTTGATTCTTTGTGGTAATGTGATTTGTGACTTATTCAACCCGCCTTTTGACTCTACTTAAGTTACAGGCATGCACTACCAAGCCCGATCCTAAAAACCATCTAATTATTTATTGCATTTTAGGTGAAATTCATGAGAGATTAATTGGATCATGTGATTTTGGCATAGTCAATGCATAAGATGTTTCAGTTATTTGTACCAATTTTAGCTTATTGATACTGTATTAAGAATGGCGGAATGATTGAGGAATTGTGTCTGGCCATGGCAGACATGATGGAAGTGGGGGAGATGGTGGCAATGGTGGAGATGGTGGGCGAGACGCTAAGGATGCCGACATTGGTGGTTGTGGTTGTCGTTGACAGCAAAAAGGTTGGTTGACAGGGTGGAACGACTGGATTCAATTATGGTATAACCATCCAATAAGATCATGGCACATATCAACTTGTACCAATAGTTATACTTCTGATTATCTAGTCATTTTTCTAGTACTCATCTACAATGGACCAAAGATACGTGACATGAATGTATTAGTTTAGTTCTTTATTGGACTAGGGGATGTGGGTGATTTTGTCTGAAAAAAGGCAAATGGATTAATTGAGTTTGAAAAAGTAAATGGGGAGTGAACCGTTAATGTTCTCACTTCTCTACTGGACCACTCATTGTTAACGGTGCATATTTTTAGTAACTTTGAAAAAGTAAATGCCTACTGAATAAACTGGTGGATTAATTCATGGTGTCAATCCATTTATTGAACGCAGCACCAGTCGTTATAAAACGGTTATGTTCCAATTCTTTCCCTCTCCCTCTTTCTGTAACTCTTTTCAAACTCTCTCTCTATATTTCAAGTACTTAACTCTAGCTCTCTCGTTCTATAATTCTATTGCAACTCTTTCTATCTTTTTCTCTCACGTTCTGTGACCCTTATACCACTATCTTAACACCACCGTGGGCGAAAACCGGGGTGATATAATGAGATATCAGAAAGATAATCCGTCAAGGCCTTAACCCCTTTACTTCCATTCTTCTTCCATTTTTACTACTCATATCCTTTTTCACGAACTCTGCTGTTGCGAAGAGTTAAGGATAGTTTTCTTATTGACAGCGGGTCAGCCCACAGAACCCAGCTCGAGGATGGGCGGACGTTCCGCTCAGATCCTGAAACGGGCCCTTACAACCCACCAAAATGTTCAGATTTCTGTTAATCCTTCAATTCCTAGCCATGGCGCCCCTCCTTCGCTTTCCTCTATGCCGTTATTTCTTACGGCAAGGGTTTTCCTTCAGAACTCCACGTACGTTTTCTTTCATTTCAAGGTGGTATCGGCCACAGATTCAACATCGCTGGAGAGCTTGAGTCGTTTGTCGAACGGGACATGCAAGAGACCAGCTCCTTCAACTCAGACGATGAAAATTTTCGCCCGGCACTAAGCTTTGTAGTGGGTCTAGTGGCAAAGCTGTGGCTTGCAAGTTGTTGCAACCCTTCTTTTCCGCTGGAAAAATAGACATGAGGATTGGTCATGGATCGATCCTTCTCCATTTCAACGCACCCATGTTGTTTCTTGTTCAGGAAGAGCACTCATTTGCTGAACACAGGAAACAACAGGGGTTGGAATGGAGAAGGATGGATCCATGACCAATATTTCTCGGCTCTCTTATGCCAGCTCAATAGGAGGGCAGCAATTAAGCTAGCCACTGCTTTGCTACTAGACTCACTGCCAGGCTTAGTGCCGCGACGGAACATAGGTGGACCTATGTCGGAACATAGGGACGGTAAGGGATGCTAAGACACGGTAAGAGTTTATCAGCATTTTGCTACTGGTGGCTTTTTTAAATCTTATTTTAACAACAATCTCTGTTAATATAGACCTCTAGTTAGTTCCTTATTTGTAAACTTATGAATAGCTGCATTTTTTTTAATAAAGAAGATCTGCGTTTTTTACATATGTATTGTATTTTTTACTTTGTGGACTATATTGACATTAGTTTCTATATGCATGTGTGTATTGGTATATCTTCCAGTACTTTGGAATTCTTGAACTATCTATTGCCACATAGACTTTGGCAGTCCATTTGGGTTTATAACTGTTATCTCTTAATTGTTTTTGTCATGCCTCATTTATAATACACATATGGAAAGCTGCGAGCACCCTGGAGGAGCGATGTTGAAAGCTAGAGTGTCATCACAATGGCGTTTTCACGTGCCAGTTGTTGATTCTTGTGAAACCCGGCAGACCACTATGCCGCTGGATTGACTCCACTTGGTAAATTAGTTGTTCTCATGGTTTATGTAGCATAGTGCGTTGGTGTATTTTCATTTTGCTAGTCTGTTCTACTTAAAATTTTACCTGGCTTGATATAGCTTTAACATATATAGCTATGATCGTAGAGCTTTGGACATACTTGAGTTGCAGAATTCAAGGTTCTAGGTAGTTTAAGAAATTCATAGTAGTGATATGTTTTATGGTCTAAACTTAATGGTGAACAACTAATTATATTATTGTGAAGCAGCATTTTCCCTCTTGGATTGTTTCTACAGATACTCTTGTTAGATAGTTTTCTCCCGTTGAAGCTACTTATTTTATATTCTTGTGTTAGCTAGCTATGATTGCAGAGCTTTTAATTTTATGTTTAATGTAAGCTTTTTCTTGGTATTATATATGTTTATCTATCATATCTATGCCACTGCGCTCTTCTTAATCAATCCTGTTTCCAACCTTGTTAAAGGGACCCCACTGTTCCCTTTTAAAATGCTGCTCTCACCAATGTATGGTATGTCTTCATGCTATGGAAGGAATATTATTTTTTTAGAGGGAATATTATTTTGTGAAAGCCTGGTTATAAACATTCATCAAATAGCCTGCTTATTTTTTGAAAGCCTAATTTCCTATGTGATACACTAGTTAGGCCACATAGATATATTTGTTTTTAAATAAATTTTTAGACTTTTCGGTCTTGAATCCTTTATAATATCATCAACAATCTCTCTAATATATTTATGTAATTAAGAATGTTATTGTAATTGTTCCATGCAAGTAGGGATGCTTGTAACATGATTATATTCTACATCTAATTGTAAGCCTACATGATTGTATTTCTGCTTAATTATTTAAAACTTGCTTAATTATGTAATTGCAAGCCTCCATTGTATTTCTGTTAGATTGTATTTCTACTTAATTGTATTGCAGCTTTTGAGGAAGACTGACAAGAAATATTTCAAAAATAGAAAATGTATGGGCTTAGGAGTAGTACTAAATGGAATTGTGTGGGTAGACTTTGATTGTGTATTTTTTGTACAGGCACCATCTTTTGGTTAATCTTGAAAATTTTGCTTAATGTCTGAATGTTTGGGGATGTTGGGTTGCTTTTATTTTACCCTATTCTATTATATATTTATAAATAAATAAATAAATAAATAAAACCACTATACCTAGTACCCTTGGTATTTTTCTGTTGTGGAGTGATATAGGCCATGTGCAAGAATACTGTAGTTTGAGAATCAGAGACTGTAGTTTACCGTCACTATTTTCCATGGTCCCACATACCGTTGCAGTGTTGAGAGTCTTGAGACAGTGATTTACTATCACTCAATAGCCACAGTACACAGTTACCGCAGCCTAGCCTTAAGCGACGCCTTCATCTGTGACGGAACAGGACGAAATCTTTTACAGTCGGTGAGCATTACTAAGCCCCAGTAATATAGAGTTCGGCGACAGTATCTTATTGTGGCCGTGAAGGATCTGTTTGTAATTTTATTTTAAAAAAATAAATTAAAGGACAGTTTAAATGTAAATTTTAAAAATACACAATTACCATACTTCGATTGAGACAATAAACCTATTTTGATTCTATCATGTATATTCTCTTCCTACTCTATCTTTTTCCTAGGATTAGATCTAAATGGTTATTTTATAATATTGATATCATTTTGCGATTTTATTTATTTTTTTATGAATGATGAACATGGTCGATGCTTATGGATATGTTATTTGGACATTAATTATACTTGAATGAGGAAATTAGCAAGAAGTTCGCTCTATGGGACTTACAGAGGTCTAAGTTTATGTAAAAAATTTATACAACCATAAATTTACTTTTAAGTGAAACAGAATGTATTTTGTGAAAATCTTAAATGCATAAAGTCAATGATACCATTAATTTTTTTTTTTTTTCAAACTTTAAAATGATATAACTTTCAATCCACACATTGGTTTTTTATAAAATTTATATTCTTGAAATATATTCATCAAGACCTTCGAAATAAGACCCATGATGAATATGAAAATATGTTTTTGGAAAAATAGTTAAATTACTCGACTATATATAACTATTTCAAAACAATTACATGTAACTATTCTTCAGTAGATTCAATTACCCACACAAAATTGTTAAATTTATTAAATATAACCTATTAATTGAATCAGTGATGTTTGTGTGTTTGGAACTAGAAATAGTTATATTTGAATGTTTTATGACTTAATTTAATTTACGCATGATAGTCTAAAATCAAGTCTGTTTGCGTGAGGAGGGGGTTAAACACAATTGATTGATGTGGAAGCGGCACTATCACATTACCATTTTGTGTCGATGCTTTGGCTTGGAGACTAAAGTCTATGTTTATTTTTTAGCGTGAAGAGGAGGTAAAACATAATTGTAGTAGATTGAAGTCTATGTTTAATGAAGATATCATGGCTGTAACTTTTAGGTGATGTATTATCTTGTGTAGTTTGATCTGGCTAGGTCAAGGGTTTCTGTTCGTCATCAAAAGGTTTAGGGATTGATCATCAGTGCTTTGATCAAGGTTAAAGGTTAAGGGTTTCTGTCAGTGCTTTGATTGGGGAGAAGGTTTTGATCGTCATTCTGTTAGGGATCGAATCTTTGGCGTCAGCGATTTGGTTTTGTTCGTCATTAGTGTTTTGGCTTTTGATTTCTCTTCATTTTGTAAGATCGGATTTTTATTAAGCTAGGGCTTGTTTCTCATCCCGTCGTTTGTTTGAGGGCTTTGTTGATTATCTTTTCTAGGGCTCTATTTGTTGAGGGCTTTGCTATTCCTCTCTTCTTTGGTTCTGTTCGTGGGTGTAGACACCCCATTTTCACCCCCCATAAGTTCATGATAGCATTCGGTTAGATTTAGAAGCATTTAGGAGTCCTTAAGCCTTAAAGGACACTTCTGTCCTTTTAAGCCTTAGGAGAATAGTTCATTATTGCATGCATATTTTTGTCTCATTGTTGAGTCCCATTAATTGCATTTATTTTCTAGGTGCATTTAGGAAATGTGCGTGCAATTTGGTTTAATTCCAGATAGGTTTGAATAGTTAATTAGAACTTTTGCGACTTGAAGGGCAATTTCATCTTTTAACTTGTATCTTTTCCAATTGACCTCGAAACTCATCCCGGATTGTTCCAATGTGTTTATAATGATGAAAAGAGTCTAATTGTAGTGTTGATTTAAGGATTGAATGGGTTTGAGATTGATTTATCATATTATTTACCTATTCGCTAATTAACCCATTTTTTATTAACCGCCTTGTCAAACCCAGTCACCTAACCATGGTTAGATATTTTTGGTTCAAAAATATTTTAAACTTATTCTTCATTGAAATATATATATATATATGAAAATTAAAATTTGGGCTTTTGAATCACTAAATTTGGAGCTAATTTAAAAAAGATATGACCATTTTAAGTTTAAAACCCGAAATAAGTCCAACCGGGGGAGTTAGGAGTCTACCCTAGGGTGTCCGGTTCACCCAACCGGTCACCCAAGGTTCCGTGCTTAGTTTTCCCTATTTTCAAGGATACGCATTTTGGGACTCTCTTACTCCGTTTTTCTTGTTTCAAAAGAGTTTTAATCCTATTGGAAAGTGATTTTGAGTTGTTTAAAGTCTAAGGGAGTTAATAATAGCCTTAAATTAGCTTTATGGTGAATTAATCTCAACTATTGAATCCTAGGGTTGGTTAGCTATAAATATAGACCCTCCTATCAGTATAAGGGGGACTTTTACACTTCATATTCATAAGAGAGAGAGTGAGAACGAATTTGCACACACCCACACCACTTGCAGAGAGTACTCTAATGCAATTTTAAAGAGGAATTAGAAGGCAATCAAGTCCAAGAAGAAGGAAGAATGCAGCGAAAACCCTTTGCTTTGTTGTAAGCTTCCTTACATCCTTATTCTCCTTATTCTGCATTTCTTTTTTCTTCTATCCCATTTTCTATTTAGTTATGGCTTCGTATTAAGTTAGAAATCATGTAGGTTTTATATTATAGAGTATAGATGATTCATATGATGTGAAAAGCATACTAATAGAGTAGGGATTGTGAATTGTTTGCTGGTAGGATAGTTTTTCTCTTTAGAATAGGGGTATGTTTACACAGAAAATTAGATGGTGTGTTTAGGTTGTTTTCTCTTCATAGTTCAATTATATGCATGATTTTAAGCATGTTTTGTATAAGACACTTTCTGTAAAAACTTCATCTTCATGAGTGTATGGATGATTATTCTTTTAGAGGATAATTATTATCCTTAGAGGGTGAGGTTGTACATGGGTGGTTTATGTAAAGTGTTTAAATATATAATTGGATCCATTTCATTCTTAGATATATATTTCATGTAAGATATGTGAAGAAATCATTCATGCGGAGCGGTTTTTACGTAAAATTATCTTAGAATAATTTTTCTTAAGAAATCTCACCGTAAAGATGATTATTTCACATTCTTACATAAAATACTTATCTAAGATATCATGTTTTGTTTTCTTTTCATGTTTTGGATTTTTATGTGATATTTTCATCATAATAGTTCATATTTGGTATATTTTTTGGTTAGTTTTATGCATCTTAGGGTATTTAGGGCATATAGGAGCATACTAGGATTTATTTATTTATTTATTTTTTGGCATGAGTATTAGGTCATTGTAAGCATAATTAGTATTATGTTTAGATTTGATTTAGGTCTTCTAATGATGATTTGGATATGATATTGGTTGTTTTGAGCATGATAATTGTTGCAATATAGTATACATAAGGTCAATAGTGGGTGATTTCCCAATGTTTTGGGATTGTTTGTATATGGTAAGTTGATTTATGGCGAGTTCTATTATGAATTGTTCTCTTCTCCCCCTTGGGTTATTCTCTTTGCTTTGAACTATGATTCTTAAGTTTCTTACTTTTCTAAAACTTCTTATTGAACAAGAGTTATCCTCTATCTCAAATTCTATCTTTTCTCAAATTCCTTTATTGGAAATTTTTCTTTTTTTAAAACTCTTATTTTTCTTAAAAAAAGAAGCTTAGGGTTTATAGTTCATTGTAAAGGGAGTAACCCTTTCTCAATCGAACTACGTGGATTTTGATCCTTACATCTTTGAATGTGGGGTACGTAGGCGCTCGTTTGATGTTCAAGTCTGCCCTAGGATACAAAGTATCCTAGATTTTCTTTTTCTTTTCTTTCTTTTATTCTTTATCTCTCTCGATTGCTTTCCATATCTCTTCTATTTGTTCATGGATCGATATTTATGGATATTTATGGATGAATGGACGGTTATGGATGATTCTTTACATATGCATAGTGACTAATTAGGAAGTGATTGAAATAACCCATATAAATTAAGAGACCCATTTTGGGGCGATGTGGGTGATTATAGGATGTTTCCTAAAATCTTCCCACGTCATAACTTAGTCTTCGAATCCTCTTTTTGGTTTGTTAAGATTTGTTTTTCCTTAATTGGAGTCATGTGTTTGGTTTTTAAAAGGTTTTCTTAAAATATTTTATGGTTTTCCTATTTTTCTTAAAAAATGATGTGGCAACTCCTTGTTTGTTTTGTTTTTGTGAACCTTTAAAAATATATTTTTATTTATTTAAATCTTTACACTTTTTAAAAGGGCGATCAAAACCCGTGGTTTACAGTGGGGTTTTCTAGTTTAGATGTTATATGACATGAGGGAGGCAGGGACTTTGCGGATGGAAGGTATGGAGTTTAAGAAGAAATGGGAGGATTTGATTACTGTTTTTATTGACAGATTGCCAAAATTTTGGATCATCAATGGTTGAGGAGTACCTTTTCCAAGTGTGGAATTGTAAAGGATGCTTTTGTTCCTTGTAAACGAAGATCTAGAACCCAAACCAAGTTTGGGTTTGTCAGATTTTATTTGATGGTGGAGGTTGGTAAAGCTATTGCGAGTTGGAATGGGGCTCGGTGTTCAAACTCTGTTCTACATGTTAGACTAGCACAGTTTGGTTGGGGGAGAAGAAGAGACTTCAATGCATGGTGTTGGGCTTAAGGTTGAAAATACTCTTAGGTGGAAGAAGAAATCATTTGATTGGATTCCCAAGGATATAAGTGATAAGCACAAAATATTCATTGAAATTACTCCCTAATTTATATTTTCTAGTTATTTTATTATATTTAATTTTGTGTGTTTAAAGTGTTTTTGATTTATTACAGGGCTGTTGAGTTTATACCAGAAAATATGACAATCAGGACTACTTAAGCTAATAAATGCAACTTGAAATGGGTTTCTCACTTGCCCAAAATTTCATGGAGCTGTAACAAGAGTTGGGTCAACAATTTTGAAGATTTGAACAGCTGAAATTCAAAGATAAGCAAAGAAATTCATGATCCCAAAATCAGCAGCAAATCTGGACAGATTGACTAAGTTTTGGTAATCTGGCAATAACTTGTGATTCCCATATCCGATTTGGGTGAAATTTGTGGCTCTGGAAAGAGGACTTAAAGAACTACAATTGTTTAGTTTATGGCATTTCCTGATTCAAACGTCTTCCAAGTCAAAAATGAGCTGGAAGTGGACTTATTTGCAAAAATCTGAATCTGGCAGCATTTGTCAAAGTGAGAACATGGGCAGCCAAGAATTCAAAGAAAGTGGGCATTGCTTTTGACTTGTGGGATCAGCTGGATTCTTCCTCCATCTCCTATAAATACCAAGGGAATTCACATAACAAAGGGAAAAAAGGGGAGGAAAAGAGGAGGAGGTACAAAGACGGCAAAGGGGAGAGACTAGTTCTTGGTTATCTACATGGCCAACTAATCTTTGTCCTATGGGGGAGATGAAGCCCTAATCAAGTATTGTGTATTTTATTGTATTGTGTTGTTGATTTGATTATTTGTGTATAAAGATTGCATAACTAGGAGGATTGTATTATTAATACAATTGGTTTTAGTGTTTTTATCTCAAATTGTGTTTAATTTTTGTGATTTTAAATACAATGGTTATGCAATGGTTTTCACTATATATATATTTGAAGATGAAGATGATTCATGTTTAGACAAGATGAGTCGTGCGCACAAATTAGTTTAGAGTAGAGTAGGTGAGACGGTACATACTATATCTTTGATGAGTTATGCCTAATTTACAAATATATGAACCTTTCTTGATGATGTCATTGGGCTTGTAGCTACAATGGGTCTTGCTCATACCAAATAATAACTTCTTGAAACACGTTACAATAAGAGCATTTTTATACAAGATTAGTGGTGGATTCGAGACCCTAAGTATTTCTTTTCTTAAAGAAAATATAAATTTATTTTGCTTGCATTCCGTAGAATTCAAAACTACAAAAATCATCTTTTTGAATTATTTTAGTATTCAGTTTTCAAAATTAAAATAATCCTAGTACAGTCCCTGTGGTACGACACCCGTACTACCACTATATACAAATTTTTTTGCATCCTACGGGTAATTGATTTTGACACGATCAAATTTTTGGCGCCGTTGCCGGGGACTGTCAGTGCGATTGCGTTAATTAGAGAATTGATATTCTACTATAATTCTTAGTTTAGAATTTTTTGTTTTTACTAATTTTATTTTTTTCATGTGCAGGTAATTGGTAGACTACATAGACGAGCAGACATTAGGCTAAAAAATAAAAAATAAAAAAATTTTAATGCTATTCAAGGACGGTTGTACTGCCTTCCTAATTTGACAACTAACATAACTTGACTAACTATTCAAGGACGGTTGTACCGCCTGTTTTATTTTATTTATTTAATTTTAGTATTATTATTATTATTGTTATTATTATCATTATTATGGCCGGTTTTACCGCCTACTGATATATATATATATATATATATATATATATATATATATATATATATCTTTTCTCTCTTTTCTTTTATTTTCTTTTCAAGGATGGTTGTACCGCCTGTTTTACTTTATTTATTTCATTTTATCTTTCAAATATATTACCTTGTTGTAATTATTCTTGTTTTCTTGCAGCTGCACAAAAAAAATTAAAAAAAATGAAATAATAAAAAATTTTAAAAAAGAGTTTTGAGGTGTTGTATGCATAGACGTTGTTCTTTGTTTCCTGACTTAGTACCCTTTGACTCTGAGATAGAGTACACCCTTAGGACTATTAGACTGTCTTCACAATCTAATAAGACTATTGGTATACTTAAAATCATGAATACAAAAAACCAAGACATGCCCAAGCCATTGAGGGAGTACTTCACCCCCTCCACATACACATCACCTTCCTGCATTCGGCTACCTACTGTAGCTGCTGCTCAATATGAGATTAGGTCCAGTGTGATCCAAATGCTTCTATCTTTCTACGGACTGAGAAATGAAAACCCTTATAAGCATCTTGATGAATTCCTCGAAATCTGTTTTACAATCAAATTTTCAAATTTTTTTGATGATGCTCTCAGATTGAGGCTGTTTCCATTGTCACTTAAGGATAATGCAAAAAACTGGCTTAACTCCTTATAAGGCAACACAATTACCACGTGGGAACAAATGCAACAAGAATTTTTAAAGAAGTATTTTCCCATAAGCAAGACCAACCAAATTCGGCGAGCTATCACGAGTTTCTCACAACTCGATGGTGAGCAATTTCATGAGACTTGGGAGAGATTCAAAGACCTCATTCGTAAATGTCCTCACCATGCAGTGCCCAAGTGGCAACTGGTTCAATGCTTTTATGATGGTTTATCCACAAATCACCGTCAAATGGTGGATGCCTCTTGTGGTGGGACTTTCATGATGAAAAGTGAAAATGAGGCTTGGGAATTGTTTGAGAACCTTAGTGAGAATTCTTTTCAACATGTTGCGGCCTCTAGGAGTGAAAAACCAACATCTTCTAGTTCTCAAAAGAGAGGAGGTATCTATGAAGTAGGGCACTCCATAGATATCTATGGGAAAGTGGATGCTTTATCTAAAAAGCTTGATCAATTGTTGTCCATAGGACAAATCCCTACAACATCTTCTCAGCCTCCCACCTTACAAGAAGAATGTGCTTTATGTTCTAGCTGTGCTCACTTCATAAGTGAATGCCCAATGGCTTCCCAATTCCCTGAGTTTGTCCAAGAACAAGTCAATGCTGCTCAAGGATTCTCTAGACCGGGTAATGATCCTTTCTCTAATACCTATAACCCGGGATGGAGAAACCACCCCAATTTTTCTTGGAAACAAGCTCCAGGGAATTCATTTGCCCAATCTCAAAGGCCAAATGTGCCTCATACTCTCAACCCTTCTAGTTATCAACCTACTAAACCACAGCAGCCATTCCCACACTCTAATCTTCCACTTCCAAGAAATCCATCTTTTGAGGAGAGAGTATTGCAAGGCCTTCAAGGACTTGAGGCCAACACACAAATGCTGCATTCCCATACTCAATCAATAGCCAAGCTTGAAGCCCAAATCGGGCAATTAGCAAATGCTCTTAGTAGACGAGAAAAGGGAAAACTTCCAAGCCAACCAGTGAACAATCCTAAGGGTCAATATTCCATAGAAAATTCACAGGCTGATGCCGCTTACCAAGAGCAAGCAAAGGCAATCGTGACCTTAAGGGATGGGCAAGTGATTGATACTAGGCCTGGAGTGGATGAGGAAAAGAATGGCCAGTCAGTTAGCAAGTCCAAGGATTCAGGGATTGAAAAAATAAATGAATCAAAGAAGGATCCTCCTCCATCTCTTTCCACATCACCAAATCCTATGGCAACACCATATTTGCCAAAAGCTCCTTTTCCTACTTGTCTTAATGCACCTTCTCCTTTTGGAAATAAGGAACATCTATGGAAGATATGATGGAAATGTTCAAACAAGTGAAAATCAATCTTCCCTTTCTTGATGCCATCAAACAAATTCCATCCTATGCCAAATTTCTCAAAGACCTTTGCACTCAAAAGCGCAAGACTCGGGCACAAGTGTCCAAAAAGGTGTTTCTAACCGAGCAAGTGAGTTCCATTTTGCAAAATAGTACTCCTCCCAAGTCTAAGGATCCAGGTGCTCCTACCATCTCATGTGTGATAGGAAATCATTCCATAGACAGGGCACTCTTAGACTTAGGGGCAAGTGTTAATCTCTTTCCTTATTCGGTATATGAGCAATTTGGGCTAGGTGAGTTGAAACCAACATCAGTTACTTTGCAATTAGCTGATAGATCTGTTAAGGTGCCACGTGGAATAATTGAGGATGTTCTTGTTAAGGTAGATAGGTTCTACTTTCCCTGTAGACTTTCTTATTCTTGATATGGAACCAGTATGCAATCCAGGAAAACAAATTCCCGTCATCTTAGGTCGCCCTTTCTTAGCTACAGCTAATGCTTGCATCAATTGTAGGTCTGGAGTGATGGACGTGTCCTTTGGTAACATGAAAGCAAGGCTAAATGTGTTTAATGCTGCTCAACAACCTTCCAAGGAGGATGATTGTTTTGCAGTAGATGTCATCGATGGTTTAGTTGAAGAAGCTTTACCCTACATTTTAACCGAGGATCCATTGGAAGCATGTCTAGCTCATTTTGGCTATGATGAGTTTGATATTGAAAAATCTATTGAGGAAGTGAATGCTATGCTTGAACTACCACCCCTCCAGGATCATGCACCTTGGAAATCCAAATTTGAGTCTTTGCCTCCATTGTCTAGTGAACCTACCCTTCCTTCCACTGAAGTGCCTCCCAAACTTGAGTTGAAGCCACTCCCCGATACACTTAAGTATGCATTCTTAGGACCTGATGACACCCTTCCAGTCATTATAGCATCTAACTTGACTACTGAACAGGAAAGTCAACTTATGAGCATGCTTAAAGAACATATGGGTGCTATAGGATGGTCTGTAGCTGATTTAAAAGGGATCGACCCTTCCATTTGCATGCACCGCATTCATCTTGAGGAGAATACCAAGCCAATTCGTGAAATGCAAAGGAAGTTAAATCCTAACATGAAGGAGGTTGTAAAAAAAGAAGTTGTGAAGTTATTAGATGCAGGTATCATATACCCCATCTCAGATAGTAAATGGGTAAATCCTACTCAAGTGGTGCCCAAGAAGTCAGGAATTACTGTTGTTAAAAATGAACATAGTGAATTAGTTCCAACACGTACAACAACAGGTTGGCGTGTTTGCATTGATTATCGGAAGCTCAATTTGGTAACTAGAAAAGACCATTTCCCTCTACCCTACATCGATCAAATCCTAGAGAGGTTAGCAGGCCAAAGCTTCTACTGCTTTCTAGATGGTTATTCTGGATATAACCAAGTACCTGTTTTTCCTGATGACCAAGAGAAAACAACTTTCACCTGTCCTTTTGGCACATTTGTATATAGGCGTATGCCTTTTGGCTTATGTAATGCACCTGCTACTTTTCAGGGGTGTATGCTGTCTATTTTCTCTGACATGGTGGAGAAATTTCTTGAAGTTTTCATGAATGATTTCTCAGTTTTTGGGATCACTTTTGATGATTGTCTCCAAAATCTCTCTAATGTTCTTAAACGTTGCATAGAGACAAATCTTGTTTTGAGTTGGGAAAAGAGTCATTTCATGGTTCAAAAAGGAATTGTTTTGGGACATATTGTGTCTTCTAGGGGGATAGAAGTAGATAAAGCCAAGGTTGATCTCATCTCTAGCCTTCCTCCCCCAGCATCTGTTAGGCAAGTGCGATCTTTTCTTGGTCATGCAGGATTCTATCGTCGATTCATCAAAGACTTTAGCAAAATCTCTCGACCCTTATGCAATCTTCTTGTCAAGGATGTACCATTTACCTTTGATAAAGCCTGTTTGGAAGCCTTTGAGAAACTTCGCTCATTATTGTCCACTGCTCCCATCATTCAACCACCCAACTGGTCACTCCTATTTGAGATTATGTGTGATGCATCCGACTATGCAGTTGGTGCAGTCTTGGGGCAACGGGTGAATAAAAAACCCTATGTCTTATACTACGCTAGTAAAACTCTTTCTGATGCTCAATTGAATTATACCACAACAGAAAAAGAATTATTAGCTGTATTATTTGCCCTTGATAAATTTCGATCCTATCTCTTAGGATCCAAGGTTGTAGTGTTCTCTGATCATACCGCTTTACGGTATTTACTGTCCAAAAAAGACACTAAACCTCGCCTCATTAGATGGATCTTGTTGCTACAAGAGTTTAATTTGGAGATTCGGGATAAAAAGGGGTCAGAAAATGTGGTTGCAGATCATTTGTCTCGGATTCTAGTTGAACATTTTGGTACCAACTTACCAATACCAGATTCTTTCCCAGATGAGCAATTATTTGAGGTTTCTCATGTTAAATTACCATGGTTTGCTCATATTGTGAATTATCTTGCAGTTGGTCAAATCCCACCTCATTGGTCTAAGTAAGACAAAGATCGATTTTTTTCCCAAGTTAAGTTTTACTTGTGGGAGGATCCAGAGCTATTCAAATATTGCCCAGATCAAGTGATTCGAAAATGTGTCCCAGAAAATGAAACCAATAGTATCCTCACCTTTTGTCATTCCCTTGCTTGTGGAGGGCATTTTAGTGGGAAGAAGACTGCTGCTAAAGTCTTGCAAAGTGGGTTTTATTGGCCTACTTTATTCAAAGATGCCCATGCATTTTGTCATGCCTGTGAAAGATGTCAACAAATGGGGTCCATTTCTCGACGTGACATGATCCCTCTGAATCCCATCCTAGTGGTGGAAATCTTTGATGTTTGGGGTATTGATTTCATGGGTCCATTTCCATCTTCTTTTGGCTTTGAGTACATTCTGGTTGGGGTAGATTATCTGTCAAAATGGGTGGAAGCGATCGCCACAAAAACAAATGACCACAAGGTTGTGGTCAAATTCCTTCAAGACAATATCTTTTGTCGTTTTGGCTTTTTGCGCGCTATAATTAGTGATGGGGGTAAACACTTTAACAATCGGCCTTTTGAGGCTTTGGTTCACAAGTACTCCATGACCCATAAAGTTGCCACCCTATATCATCCCCAAACTAGTGGACAAGTCGAAGTTTCTAACAGGGAAATCAAAAACATCCTTCAGAAAACGGTTAGACCTGATAAAAAAGACTGGTCCTTACGCTTGAATGATGCTTTGTGGGCGTATCCTACTACCTATAAAACTCCCATAGGTATGTTCCCGTACCGTTTAGTGTTTGGTAAAGCTTGTCATTTACCAGTTGAGCTAGAACACAGGGCACTTTGGGTTGCGAAGAAGTTTAACTTTGATTTAGCTGATGCGGGCTCACACCGAAAACTTCAAATCAGTGAATTGGAAAAGATACGTAATGATGCGTATGAGAATGCTAGGATTTACAAGAATAGGACTAAAGCTTTTCATGATAAACACATCAACAGAAAGTCCTTTGAACCCAATCAAAAGGTGTGGCTTTTCAACTCTAAGTTGCGCTTCTTTCCTGGTAAGTTGATATCTAGATGGGACGGCCCTTTTGTTGTTAACCAGGTTTTTCCCCATGGTGCTGTTGAAATTTTAAATCCACATGATGGTTCTATGTTTAAGGTCAATGGCCAAAGACTAAAACCATATGTGGAAGGAGACATAGATAAAGAACTCATTGAATCCATAAATTTGGTGGATCCTGAATATCTTACTATTTAAATTCACTAATAGCCTTGGAATCTGGCTTTAAAAGACCATTTATTTATTTATTTATTTATTTTGTCTAACCTATTTTCTTTGTGTGTTTTATTTTTTTGATGAGTTTATTTTTCACAGCTAATCAATTTTGCAGGCTTGTTTGTTTTCTATTAAAGGTACTCTCCACGATTTCTATTACTTTGTTTTTCATTGTTTACATTGAGGACAATGTAAATTTTAAGTTGTGGGGAGGGAATTTTGGTGTTGTAAAAAGAAAATTAAAAAAAAAAAAAAAAAAAAAAGGACTTTTCTATAAATATCATGGCTATTCCTCCCTAAAACCCTCATCTCTGCAATGATGAATGGGTTTTTCACTTTCATGCTCCCGTGGTACCTAGTTGTCATTCCACTCATCTTCTGGATATTGGAATATTGTGTACATGAGGAGATTCCAATTATGCCAGTGGTCCCATTTCTGGTCTTTCTTGAAATTTTGCCATGTTATTTGTTGCTAGTGTACGTTTTGTATTTTCGATAATTATTATTTTTATTTTATTTTGATTTGTCTGTTTAGAAGTTGTGCTAAGTATTCCAGTGTGTTATCTATTTATGAATAGTACTTTGTTGTGTTCATTCATTTTGTGTGCTATTTTATCTGTTTGTTTTTTGAGTTTAGCAAATAAAACCATTTTCATTCTAGTAGCAGCAATAACAAAAACCAAAAACAAAAAAAAAAAAAAAAAAAAAAAAAAAAAAAAAAAAAAAAGAGAGAGAGAGAGAAGAAAAATGCTACTCCATAGTAGCATTCTGAGAAGGATTGGGAGAATCAACACTAGATTCTCTCTGAACCCTATCCGAGAGTCTTTCAAGTTGCCCCCGAATTTGATCATCGAGCCCTTCTAGCTCCACAACTCTGGGTTCATGACCCCTAGCATAGGAGTCCACCAGTCTTTTCAGTTCTCTGTTCTCTACTCTCAAGATCCTCATCCTCCGATGGGACCCAGTAAGCAGTTGCTGAAGGTTTAGTACTTGATTTCTTAACCCTTGCACTTCCATAGTCCTGGCGTGCAAACGCCGAGCCATGTTGGAAGTGACTGTAGCAGCTTGGATACTTAGAGCCATGGAATCTCTCATAACGTCCATATCAGACCTTTCACTCAGAATCCTCTCGTCACAAGGAGTAACGAGATTTACAGCCACTGCTGTGGCATTTGTAAAATTATACATAAGGGAATCATTGACTGTGATAGGTTGGTACCGGGAGTTTAAGAATATTGGTTGCCAAACTTTTGGTTTTGGCACCACGTTCAGGTTTGGGCGATTGTGGGAAGCAGAAGATGAAGCCATGGGATTAGTGAGAGGGAGGCTTAGAGAAAGTGAGGCTTTTGAGGATTGAAGGATTGAAGGAGAGTTTTTGAATTCCTGCAATCGATCTCTGGGTTTTAAAACCCACTCAAAAAGATTCAAAAAGCAGGGTTCAATGATCGATGCACTGTGGGAAAATTTGGCACGCTATCAGACATTAAGGATTAAATAATCCTCTAAATCCTCTCGAAACCTGCAATAATCTACCATTACTATTGCTTTATTGATAAAATGGTCACATCTCGATATTGCAGCCTTCCAATTATAGTCGGCAGTCAAAGTTTTAGGCGGTCGGGTAAGAGAGTAGGTTTTCGGGTTTGGATTCAAAGGTTTGGGTATACCAAGTCTTGGATGTCCGTATCAGCCCATCAGTCGTTATTGGGCCACTGGCCCATTATTCGCACACCAACAGGAATAGGAGGCCCAAGTGTATTAAAAAAAAAAAAATCTAAATGGATGCCTCTAGATCATGATTTTGCATTCAAATAATGTTCAGTGAATGACTCTAAATTTTGGATTAGTATCATTCATGAAATTAAACTTTTGAACACATGTCATTAGCTTGGCAATTCTAGTTTAGTCCTTTATATTTATATTTGCATAGAGAATTTATCACTTGTATATCTAATTGCACAATCACATTTATTCATTTTGTGGGCTTAAACTTGTTAATCTTTGATGAGTTGAATAAACTGCAAATAAATGACCTTGGCAACAGCTCTTAACTTTTTGTTTATCTTTAAAAAAAAAAACAAATAAAAATTAAAAAAAAAAGAAAAAGAAAGAATGTGTGCTGGTATCATACTACTCACCTAGTAACCGGGCCTCTTGCCTCACTAAGCAATGAGTATTCGCGTCAAACAGTGAGTAGTTTAGTAGAATTATGGGTGTAACTAGTTTGGGTTCGTAACCTTTTTAACTTGAGTAAGTAAGCTCATAGGGGTGTCTCTACACCTAGTGCCCTAAAGCCAATTGGTTTGGGAGTCATTGGCCCAATGCTCATTACATGGGTTAATTAGAAAGCTTAATGGACCTGAACATTGTACCCAATCAAAAAAAAAAAGAAAAAAGAAAAAAGAAAAAAAAGTGTTGTTATTACTATTATTATTATTTGTGTGCGTATTGAGCTGAAGCCTTGGTTTACCTTGCTACGGTGAATTTAACAAATTAAGGAATGCTGATATGTTGGGGGCCACACATTTGTATAAAAATTCACTTTACACTAGATGAACTTGTGATAAATTTTCTATTTGAGTACAAGTGGATTGGACTTTACTAGATTAGTAAAAAATGTATTGTTTAACTGTTTGATTTCAATGAATGAGAATTTTCGTTTGAGTTAGCAAGATATTATCTAAATGCAGAATCATGAACAGCATCCGTGATAATAAAAGATGTTTGTGGGTGTCATCACTAGAAGCCCTCACGAGACTATAACTCGTCCACTAGGGGAAACCTAGGGGTTTAAAGGCTTATTGCATATGCTAAATGCAATCGCATTACCTGCGAAAATGGACTAGTTAGTTTTTGTTTTATTTTGTTTGTCTTATTTTATTTTGCTTTGCTCGAGGACTAGCAAAGTGTAAGTTGGGGGTATTTGATAAGCATAAAATATTCATTGAAATTACTCCCTAATTTATATTTTCTAATTATTTTATTATATTTAATTTTGTGTGTTTAAAGTGTTCTTGATTTATTGCAGGGCTGTTGAGTTTATACCAGAAAAGATGACAATCAGGACTACTTAAGCTAATAAATGCAACCTGAAATGGGTTTCTCACTTGCCTAAAATTTCATGGAGCTGTAACAAGAGTTGGGTCAACAATTTTGAAGATTTGAACAGCTGAAATTCAAAGATAAGCAAAGAAATTCATGATCCCAAAATCAGCAGCAAATCTGGACAGATTGACCAAGTTTTGGTAATCTGGCCATAACTTGTGATTCCCATATCCGATTTGGGTGAAATTTGTGGCTCTGGAAAGAGCACTTAAAGAACTACAATTGTTTAGTTTATGGAATTTCCTGATTCAAACGTCTTCCAAGTCAGAAATGAGCTGGAAGTGGACTTATTTGCAAAAATCTGAATTTGGCAGCATTTGTCAAAGTGAGAACATGGGCAGCCAAGAATTCAAAGAAAGTGGGCATTGCTTTTGACTTGTGGGATCAGCTGGATCCTTCCCCCATCTCCTATAAATACCAAGGGAATTCACATAACAAAGGGAAAAAAGGGGAGGAAAAGAGGAGGAGGTACAAATATGGCAAAAGGGAGAGACTAGTTCTTGGTTATCTACATGGCCAACTAATCTTTGTCTTATGGGGGAGATAAAGCCCTAATCAAGTATTGTGTATTTTATTGTATTGTGTTGTTGATTTGATTATTTGTGTATGAGGATTGCATAACTAGGAGGATTGTATTATTGATACAATTGGTTTTAGTGTTTTTATCTCAAATTGTGTTTAATTTCTGTGATTTTAAATACAATGGTTATGCAATGGTTTTCACTGTATATATATTTGGAGATTAGGATGATTCATGCTTAAACAAGATGAGTCGTGCTCACAAATTAGTTTAGAGTAGAGTAGGTGAGACGGTTCATACTATATCTTTGATGAGTTATGCCTAATTTACAAATATATGAACCTTTCTTAATGATGTCATTGGGCTTGTAGCTACAATGAGTCTTGCTCATACCAAATAATAACTTCTTGAAACACGTTACAATAAGAGCATTTTTATACAAGATTAGTGGTGGATTCGAGACCCTAAGTATTTCTTTTCTTGAAGAAAATATAAATTTATTTTGCTTGCATTCCATAGAATTCAAAACTACAAAAATCATCTTTTTGAATTATTTTAGTATTCAGTTTTCAAAATTAAAATAATCCTAGTACAGTCCCTCTGGTACGACACCCGTACTACCACTATATACAAATTTTTTTGCATCCTACGGGTAATTGATTTTGATATGATCAATAAGATAGGAAAATGCATCTTTTGAAGAGGTACATCATTCTAAAACTTTTGTGGGGGTTGTTAAAAATGGCAAGATAGCGAAGAAGCAATCCAAAGATGCTGGGGAGGAGTATGCAGCTAGAATTAACAATGACTTTGAGTCATTTACAGCTGAAGAGGTGGACAGGAAATGTCTAGACAATTGTGTGGTTGGAAATGTGAGATGGATGGATTGTATTGTAGGGTTGGAGGAAGCTTTTATTGATGCTGGAGTTGTTGACATTACATTCAGACATATGGGAGGTATGATGTTATTGTTGGAATTTGCTTCTGCTGATATTAAAAGGAATTATATGGAAGATGGAGCTTCTTGGTTATCTACATGGTTTGAAGAACTCAAAGATTGGAAGTTTGGTTTGGAGCATAAAGAAAGATTTGTGTGGCTTAGCATAGAAGGCCTTCCTATGAATGATTGGAATGTCACTAATTTTAGAGGGATTGCAGAAAGGTTTGGTTCAATATTATCAATGCATAGTGATATAGTGGATAGAAGAGTGCTAGATAGAGGAAGGGTGTTAATTTCTACTAAAGAATATAATAGTATTTTTAGAGAAATGGTGGTTGTGGTCGATAACGTCTCATTTATTATTAATGTTCGAGAAGATGTGGGTATCAGATTTGATTTATGCAACCAAAAACATAGAAAAGCTAAAGGTTTTAGTGCAATAATGCTTTTTGAAGCTAATAGTAGTCCGATCAAATTAGCTGGGGGTTTAAAGGGTTCTCTTGGATCACATTTCCATTGCTGTAGTAATGATGTAGGGAGTAAGTTGAAGACTACTCATGTGGAGGATGACTTGGAAAATTCAGGGGATATAGTGGCAGAAGTGGATGGTGGGGGTTCTTCTAATTTAAATTCAAATCCAATTCCATTGAGTGGCGAGATGAATAGTCCTATTAATATATCTACAACCGTTGTAGTTGAAACTAATTTTGGCAATAGGAAAGAATTAGGTGAAGGAGTAGTTGAGAAAAACAAGAGAAGATTTGATGGTATGGTTGAAACCAGTGGTTTTTTTAATTGGTTCTGCCTCAGTTGAACTTTGTAGTAGCTAGCGAATCCGTCTCTATTAATCATAGCAGGGTCGGGTGTTGGCATACCTCAGTTGGATTTTAAGTCAAGAGTATTAATTTTCTGGGTCTGAAAAGGGTAATAATTCATATAGAAGTCTAGTTGGGAGG
Source organism: Liquidambar formosana (assembly GCA_039720395.1). Taxonomy (NCBI): domain Eukaryota; kingdom Viridiplantae; phylum Streptophyta; class Magnoliopsida; order Saxifragales; family Altingiaceae; genus Liquidambar; species Liquidambar formosana. Next base: position 175,539 of record JBBPBK010000128.1, on the reverse strand, counting down.
GTTCCAAAATACTCATCTGACTGGGAAAGCTTCATTGAGGGCTTAAGAGAGGAGGATACTATAGCCGAATTAGTTATGAAGGTGAAGCAACACCGCAAAAGAAAAAAATTCAAGAAGATAAGGTGTTAAAAGGAAAGGGTTTTTAAATCTAGTATTCTTTGAGTGGGATTAGCTCAAGCTCTTGGCTCCTCGTGGGTTTTTTAAGTAATCTCTGTGAGTAAATGTTTTTATCACTCTTTGATGGGCAATTTTGGTGCTGAGTTGTTCTCTGTTTCCTGGTGTTTTTCATTTGTGCAAGCTGTTTTTTGTGAAGGTAGCACCATGGTGGCTACGATGAGAATTATGCGTTCTCAGTTCCATTTCTAGTTTAGTGTTGGTGTTGAGGTTTTCACTCATGATTGGTTGTTGTTGCTACTTCGTGTAGATGGTGCTCTTCTCTGCAAAGATGTTCTTCCATAGCTTGGGTTAGCTTGTGGTCTCATTATATTTATAGGTCGAGGCTGCATTACTTCTGCTTTGTTGGGGTTCGTCGTGGGTTTGCTTTGATGCTTTTGTCATAGTTTGTTGGCTGTTTTTTGTTGGGTGCGTGTCGTCGCTGGTCAGGAGTTTCTATTGTGTTTGTCTGCCCCTCAATTTGTTAGGGTTTTTTTGGAGCTTTTGGGAAGGTTTTTTTTTTTTTGGGTGTTTCTGCTAGGTGTCTTACTTCAAATATTGGATCCAATGCCTTTGTTTTAACTGTTCTTTTTGATTGTTGGTGCAGTTCACTAGAGGAATGTGTTTTGTTTTGTTTTGCTGCTTTCTATATAGGGGTGTGTTGGGCTTAGTTTGTGGTTTAGGTTGTGTTGGGCTTAATTTGTGGTTGTGGTTTGGGGTGTGGTTTTTAGTGGGGGTGCTCTAGAGTTTTTCAGTCGTTCTAGTTTGGGGGTTGCTTTTGCAATTGGGCTTTGGGTGTAATCTCTTTTAATAATAATATATTATCTCATTTGGGATCCAAAAAAAAAAAAAAAAGACTTAATTTAATTTATTTTTTTAGTAAAAGAAACTTATTTGAAAACAATTATATGTAACTATTGACACGTAACTATTTTGTATGGGTTCAATTGCCATAGAATTTGCCACGCTTGATTTTTTTCTCTATTCATAGGAAAAAAATTAAAAATTAAAAAATATTTTTTTTATTATTTATTTATACCATTTGCCATGATAATTCATGCCTAATAACGAGGGATGTTTATTGAAGGTTTGTGGTGGTGTCAGCCAAAGCAGAGAAAAATCAGCAAGAGAAGGCTAGAAATCTATGCAACAGTACTCGAAGGCTTGTGGTGGTTCAATAGGTATTGACAGGAATTCGTGATGGTGCATCTACTATGGCGGGATTGGGTTAGTGATTGGCCTTCACGATGATGCAAGATGGTGGTGGTGTCGATGTTGGTTGTCGGCCAAAAGGGCTTCACGATTCAACTAAGGTTTGAGGAATCTGAGGATGCCGACTGTAGGTGAGAGGTGCACAAACAGCAGGTGATAGTGGTCTTGGTGGGTTTAGGCCTCGGCATCGGGCCAAGCTGGGCGGGCTTCTACTATTCATTGGGCCGGGCCATGAAGGAAAATGTGAAGCCTAGGCCCAACCCACAGGCTTGGGCGTTTTTGGGCTTTGGGCCTCGGGCCTAAGCCATATTGCCTACTGCCAATGTGTAACAAAAAGGAAAGAAAAGTAAAACAAATTACATTTTGGTGATCACTTCCCATCATAATACCAAAACAGAGGACATTTGTAGTCACTTTGTATTAAGTTACTGTCTATTTGTAGTAAGTTAACAAAAAATGCTCTTTTATTGGTATTAATCTAGGAAGTTAACACCAAAAATTAATTTTTTGAAAAACTGGAAAACTTTCAAATTGCTACAGTGTTGGGCTTCGGGCCAAGTTTCGGGCTTCAGGCTTCAACTAAAGGCCCAGGCCTAGCCCAAGGGTATCCGGGCTGGGCTCGGGCTTGGGATTTTTCGGGCTCGGGCTAGGCTTTTTCCTTTGGGCTTCGGGCTGGGCTTTGGGCTGCCCATGGGCTTTGGGCTTTTGATGAGGCCTAGGTGGGTTCTACTAAATTCATAACTAGATACTATAACCATAATGGTTTTGGCAGGAGCTTCAACTCAATAGAGGTAGGAAATGGTGGGGTGAAAGTCAATGGAGTCGATATTGTTATGTGATGGTGATAGGAGGCTTGTGGGTTAGTCTCACGATGATGGACTAGTGGATAAATTTGAGAGTTGGGCGTGATTTTTTGGCACTGGTGGGGGGAGCGTATTTTGCTTCAAGAGAAAATCTCTCTTTGGAGGGTATTTTGGTCCCTACATGTTTGGTGGACACTTTTTTTTTTTTTTTTGGTAAAAGTTTGGCGGACTTAAGACTACACAAAATTTCTCAGAAGAGTTATGTCCGCATAAGTCTTATTTTATGGATTCGTAGCCAAAATCCTTTTAAATTTTAGGTAAATTGCACTTTAGGGTTTAAAGTATGGGTCAAGTTTCACTTTAGGGTTCAAAGTTTAAATTGCGTCAATTCAGTATCCGAATTATTAATTGAGTTGCAATTTGGGGCCTACTATCAAAATTTTATATATTATTCCCATTTTGCCCCTTTTATGGGTTTAAAAACCCTATTTTACCCCTATCAATAACTAATAAATTTTTATATTTTAACTAGATCTGAATCAGTCTTATCTATTTTCTCTCTATATTACCTCTATCAACATCTAATAAACCTTTATATTTTCCATTTATAAAACACAAATCTGACGGTAGAGTGATTCAGATCTAGTTAAAATATAAAGGTTTATTAAATGTTGATAGGGGTAAAATAGGGTTTTCAAACATATAAAAAGGGTAAAGTATGGATAATACAAAAAATTCTCACGATAAACTCCAAATTACATGCAACTCAACTAATAATTCAAGTAATGAATTAATGCAATTTAAACTTTGGACCCTAAAGTGAAACTTGACCCAAATTTTAGATCCTCAAGTACAATTTACCTTTAAATTTTTTATTAAGGTTATTTTAGCGAGTTAAAAGGTTTTTTCATTCATAAACATTTAACAGTAGGGGAAATGCTAGTTAGCCCCACAGTTTGCCCTACCATGAGAGAAGGATTGTTTCAATTTTTAGGGTTTAACCATATTAGTAGGTCCCACCATTTTACCCACTTATTCTCATAGTTGGGTAAAGTGTAGGGCAAAGTATGGGGCTAACTAACATGCATTTCCCTAATAGTAGTATATATATGGTATTGATATAAGGGTTAGGCTATTGCCACCACTCAAAATACTCTAAGCCCCCACTATTTAAAATAATTTGTTAAATTCTTTATATTTAAATGTAAATTTACCAATAAGGACATGTCTAGTTAAAGACTTCAAAATTTTCCTATCCCCACTCCACTCCATCCCCAACTCCAAAAACATTACACAATCTATAGACTTCATGCTCTCACAAACTCTGACAACTTTAACACTAAATCCATATTTACATGAAAAATTAGTATTTCTCATGTTATATTGAATAATAGACGAGAAAAGCATTGATAGAAATGATATTAGCAACTAAAATGTAAGTATTTGTACACTTTTTACCGAGTTTAACTTAAGTTTTTCGTATGTTGAATTTCGTCTTGTTCAATTTCTTGATTCTGAACATTTTTATAATGTTCATTTATGAAACACCAAACTCTTTTAACGCGTTCCGACTTTTAAGTCCGAACAAAGTTATTTAGTTCCATTTCCCAACTCCGAACAAATGGATATTGTTCACCTGTAGGAGTCCGGACAAGCTTGTGTTGTTCTGTTTTAAAACATTGAACAACTTAACTATACAAAAATTGAGAATTGTTTGTTTATGTAACTATGAATGGATTTTTAAAACCGAACGTTTTTTTGTTGTTCTTTTCTATAAAGCCAAACTTATATACTTTGTTCTTATTAATAGGTTTGAACATATATACTTTGTTTTTACTAATGGATCCAAATAAATAAGAGATGTTCGGTTTTGAGTAACTGAACAGGTTCAAAAATTATTATTTTTACATTGTTTACTTGTTACAGGGTGATGATGTGTCCACCCAAGGTAGCATGGTTGAGTTTGCTTTTGTCATGGATTATAGTAGTGAGTTTACTACTTATGTGGGCGTCGGCGTCGGTTGCCGGTGAGGCAACGGTGTCAGTTTGTGTCAGCACGGCTTGTGGTGGCGTTTGTTCACATCGGCATCGATTTCCGGTGAGTCTTGCCAAGGACGATACCGTCTTCTTTGGTAAAAGGCAAGGGGTTTGAGAAGGGGCCAGGTTACAGGTTAGGGGTGGGATGGAAGAATATTTAAAGAATTTTTTATTAAGGGTATTTTAAGAAAATAGGACGTGCTTTCAGTAAAATTTAAAAGGATTTAATTAGTGAAGCTTAGAATATTTTGTATGGTGGCAATACTGCACTTTGATATAATCATATAGATATTTGACCTAGAGAACCGGCTCTTTTCCTTAAATAGTAGGTTTTTTGGACTTTATTCTAACTTTGGTGTGAATTTAAATTTTATTCCCAAACAGCGATAAATCGTGGTTGCTAACCACGATTTTAATAAAATCGTGGTTAGCAACCACGATTTTAGCTTTAGGTATACAACCACAATTTTGAACTTAATTCCCACACAGTGATAAATCGTGGTTGCTAACCACGATTTTAATAAAATCGTGGTTAGCAACCACGATTTATCACTGTGTGGGAATTAAGTTCAAAATCACACCAATGTTGGAATAAATTCTAAAAAACCTACCATTTTGGGAAATGAGCCTAGAGAACCAAATGCTTTAAAAAAGTTGACATATGGGACTTTAGGGCCGGCGTCCTTCTGAAAATATACTGGTCTCCTCTGTCTGCACGGCCAAAAAAAAGGAGCATATTAGGTTTTGTTACAGTCTCTGCTGCTCAACTCCCTCATTGTCTGTCTCGGCAATATGGGTGATGAAGAAGATAGTGAGAAAAAGACCGCGACGACGAACCAACAGCAAAGGATAAGTGACTCAAGCATATCAAAACTCTCACGTGACGTGGTCAAGGTTATCTTTTGCAAACTTCCTGTCGAATCCTTAATGTACTGCAGGTGTGTATGTAAGGCATGGCGCTATCTGATATTAGACCCTGTTTTTGGTGGACTCCACCTTACAACAGCACCCTCCATTCTCATATTTCAATTTGGGGGTTTTTGGAAACCAATCTCCACGCATATGGTTGAGCCAGAAACTTGTTATCATGATGCAATAACGAAAGATAACATCGGTTTTCAAATCCCAAAGTTGAATGGTATGAGAATTATTGGCTCTTGTAATGGTTTGCTTTGCTTATATGGTGACCGGGGAGACTTCTTTCACGTATCAAATCCAATTACTGGTGAGTTCATGAGCCTTCCGAAAACCCTAACGGAATGGGCAAATAATTTTGTGTCTGGATTTGGCTTTAGCTCAAAGACTAACCAATACAAGGTGACAAGGATGCAATATCGACATATTTGCTATTGCTTATTGGAGGTAGAGATGTACACAGTGGGGAGTGGCACAGGAGAAATATTGGTTTTGCCCCGTATTATTCCTATTTTTCAATACCTGGCCTTTTTTTGAATGGTGCTCTTCATTGGATTGCATGGATTGCGCATGATAATAACCGCTCTATACTAATATGTGCTTTTGGCATTGGAAACGAGCAATTCCAAACAATCCCACTGCCACCTGTTTCACATGCTCAAAACGAGGGCATAAAACTTACTGGTCAAACCTCGGGGTATTAGGAGGTTGTCTCTATATATGTGTTAATCAGGGTTATTATTCTACTTCTCCTTCAGTTATCGAAATATAGGTGATGAAGGAATATGGTGTCAAGGAGTCATGGACAAAAGAGCTTGTCATTAAAGATTCAACAGCGCACATCAGCCATGGTGACATATGGCTTCAGCTAATTCAACATTCTAGAAACGATGAAAGTTTGATGTTGTCTTGTGGAAAAAATCTGATTTCTTATAATCCCCGAACAGGAAGTTTGAGAAATCTATGTTTTAATCAATCAGGGATTGAAGTGTTTCCTCATACTCCAAGCTTTCTTTCACTCGAGAACATTGTGATGGGAGACAGCTCAAAGGTGTTTAATGTCCCTCGAAGATATAAAATTTGTTGTTCTTAGGTTATTTCAGATTACTATAAGGCCATGTTTGTTTGGTTGGAATAAAATGGATGGAATGGAATCCCATTCCAATTCATTCCAAACAACATGTTTGGATGAGGTAATTAAATGGGAATGGAATCAAATAGTAGTATTGAATTATAATGATATTCATTTCGCAATGTTTATTTCAATTTCATTCCATTCCCAATCATTTTGAGTATGAAATCAGATTCCATTCCCATCCATTCCATTCCAACCAAACAAACATGGCCTAACAGTTTCCTAAACATTGTTGGCATCGAGAAAATTTTATGTGCCTTGTTGAGGAATTAATAATTGAAGTTAGTATGTTTGAAACAAAGCCATTTGTGATTTTATCTTATCTCTTGCATATTTTAGAATATTTTTACTACATTTAATCTCATTCTGAAAATTTTTATTATTGAATTTTCATTTCGAATATATGTTACAGAGCTGAGTGCATGCTTTAAACAAATCATATGATGTTACATAAATGCGTATGAATGTGCTGTGTTCTCACTTCTCTGCTGGAACTTGCTCTATCTGTGAGGATGGAAATCAAATCCCTCTTCCATATATATCTATACTACCTATAAAAAGATGAATGTGAGAAAAACTTTTGATTGACTAATATACCTATATTTTAATTTTTAAATACACAACTACCCTTCTACATATATAGGAAGTATAGCAATATAAAACATATAACCTTAATAAGAATTTTAAGGAAACTATAAAACACATACCTTGATAATAATTCTAAGGAAACTATAAAACACATACCTTAATTCATATATAATAAATAAACAGTCAGGTTAAATAAAACCAAACCCAAATACACATACCTTAATAAGAATTCTAAGAAAACTATAAAACACATACCTTAATTCGTATGTATATAATATCAAATTCTTATTCTCTTATTATTTTTTCTGAGTTTGATTTTATTAAATCACTTACTCATTGTTCTGCAGGTTACCGACAAACTAAGGGCAAGGAAAGTTAGAAAGCACGTGCTACCATGAGTTCTCACAATGCTAGGAATCACACATAAACACCATTCGGCCCAACTTAAATCATATATACAACAGGTAACTTCAACCGGACAAAAGGTTGATCTAATTAGTGCATAGTTTGCCTTTGCTTTGTCTTTAGTGCTTTTTGCTCTTTCAATTTCAAGCTTTGTTTTCTTTTGCAAGGTCATTTTTACCAAGTATGTAGAGCCATCGTTTAGGATTTTTTTTTCTACAAGGTCTATTGTACCTATGTTATGTTTGTTTAATTGCTTACAAAACTTTATCAGAGAGGTGAGTATTAGTGACACTAAACAAATTTATGATTTTTTATTGATTATTCTTCTTTAAAATAAAATACAATAAAATTAAAAAAAATTCAATTGTTATATATATATCTATATATCTATATATCTATATAGATAGACTTTATCAGAGAGGTGAGTATTAGTGACACTAAACAAATTTATGATTTTTTATTGATTATTCTTTTTTAAAATAAAATACAATAAAATAAAATAAATTTCATATATATATCTATCAGATGATGATGAGGTAAGCACGTTAGTTTATTGTATCAAAATCAAACTCTTCCAGCATCCATATACAATTCAATATCAAATCAATTCTCATAACCAATAAATTTATAAAAAAAACATATTCTGAAAGTGTAATTTAGGCCTTCCAATTTCAAAGGTACTCTTTCATTTTCCTCAATTTCGATCAACTTTCTATATATTGTTATTAATATTTTTGAAATTATCATTCTTATATTGGTTAAAAGTGTTCATGTGCAACGCACGTGTGCTATAACTAGTATATATATATATATATATATATGCTGAAATAAAATAAATGGAATACAGTGAAAATTTTAATCAGGGATACAGTGAAAATTTTAATCAGGGTCCATGTTTGTGAGTCCATTCTTCAAAGCACATTATCCTAGTAATAAAGTTTCATACATAATTTCTCTTAAGATTCACTCAATATGCAGGGCATTTGCTCACGTTTTGCATTGTCTAGATGAAATAATGAGGTATGTCGTGTTTTTGAAGATGGCTTCAAATATGAACATGTTTCTAAAATAATTATTTTGATGTCTTCTGGGTACTTTGTAAATCATGTCAAATATACAGCAGATGTGATTAATTGCAGCAACTGTATAATGTTGAGCAGTCTATCTTATAAATTGATCCATTCATGAAGGCTTTCAGTGTCAAGGTTTCTCAGTGTTGAGTCTGTTATTTGAAGCCAATTGGAGGACTCTGACCTTAACCATTTTTCACCAAAAATGTTTTTTGAAAATTGGGGAACCTTGATGTTAGTTAATAAAATTCTCAAAGCATTTGCTCATGTTCCAATTTGTGCCTTTTCACTTTTCCTATGTCTTGGCAGCAATCAAATAGATTACTGTAGGAATAAACAAAAACATGATATAATTTAGGTATGCAGTAAACAATGATTAGCCTACTACTGCCTACCATAACGTAAGAGTAAATTAGAATAAGAGAAATTATGAATGTAATTGAAAGATTTAAACGAGCTTGTTCCAGGGACAAAAGAGTGTGAACTTAATTCCTTGTCCTAGAAAATTTGAAATAACGTATATGGGTTTTAAGTGGGCCAAATGGTCCAATTTACTGGCTGAGCTTCCAAAACTTTTGAATATGATATGCTTCAATTCCGACTCTATACAAGTATTAGATATGCTTCCTGTTTGTTTTTTATTTGCTTTGAAAACACTAATATGCTTCCTACTTGGTTTCTCTGAGTGTATAACCTTTTGTGCATGCATGGATAAAATACGGTAACAAGTGAATTTGTTGTAAACATTTTAAGATGGAATGGGAATTAAATAATTCGATTCTTTGTACTTGATATATACTGTTGGACTCTATGATCCTATTAATTTTATGTGGTCAAAATTTAAATTGACAGATGTGGCACCAAATTGACAGATGTGGGGTTTCTTGGCCTCACCTGCAGATTTTATGTGGACTCTATGATCCTGTTTGCTTTTGATTTGCTTAGAAAACACTAATATGCTTCCTACTTAGCTTTATGTTGCTAATAGCTAATTAACTATATTCCCAATTGAACCACCCATAAAATTGAGAGATATAATAATATTTTGAAGACTTGGAGGATCTTTTTAGAACAAAAAGGTGATTTAGTTTCAAATTTGGGAAACTCAAAATACTTAAAATAGGGGTGTAGAAATAAACGAACACAGACCGAGGGTTAAACCAAAAAAGATGCTAATGTGGCTAGATTTTTAAACAATGTGCACACAAACACGAGAACAGGCGTGAGCAAGATAACTGATATTTCAAGTGAAACCAATATAAATCTCTACTGGACACAAATAAATAGATTTTTAAACAATGTGCACACAAATACTAATGCATACAGATGGTATTATGAAATAAATAGACTCAAAAACTGCTGGCTCAAAACAGGTTGTTTAAAGACTAAGAAAAAATTTTAACGTCGAAAATGAGGGTGAACCTATTTTCTAGGAATTGAAGTCGTCACAACTGTATTTTTCTCCAACTTCTTCTGGAAATATGCAGTCAGGATCTTTAAAAGTGTCAACATATTCTGGTAACTCATCTGTGTTCCAGAATAATTCTATGTATCTTTGCATGCCATTAACCTTCTCAAGTTATTTCACTTACCTGTATGTACAAATGCCATGCAGAAGCTGAAAGGAAGCAAGAGGCACAACACCAATTTCAATAAGCCCTCCTAATTATTCGAACAATGAGATTGATGGCACCTACAGCTTCAACGAGACAAACCCCAAGGAGCCAAAATAACCCTGCTGAAGCACCACCAACCAGCAACCAAAATACGAACAGAACTCGACACAAGATCTCCCCAAAAACAGATCAATAGTATTCACACTAGTCAAGAGTAACAAGACCATCCCAAGGAATAGCACTCCTCCAATTTCCAACCATCCCCGAAGGAAGGACAGCACCCCCAGACTGAGGGCAGCAGGATGGAGGAATATGGTGTCAAGGAATCTTGGACAAAAGAGGTTGTTATTAAAGATTCAAAAGCGCACTACAAGTATGATCAAATATATATGGCTTCAGCTAATTCGACATTCTAGAAACGATGAAAGTTTGAAGTTATCTTGTAGAAATAATCTGATTTCTTATAAATCCCCAAACAGGAAGTTTGAGAAAGCTATGTGGTAATCAATCAGGGATTGAAGTGTTTCCTCATACTCCAAGCTTTCTTTCACTCGAGAACATTGTGATGGGAGACAGCTCAAAGGTGTTTAATGTCCCTCAAAGATAAGAAATTTGTTGTTCTTAGGTTATTTCAGATTACTATAACAGTTTCCTAAACATTGTTGGCATCAAGAAAGTTTTGTGTGCCTTGTTGAGGAATATATATCTAACTTATGTCATTATCAACTGCATAATTATTGAAGTTAGTATGTTTGAAACAAAGCCTTTTGTGATTTTATCTTCTCTCTTGCATATTTTAGGATATTTGTACTACATTTAATCTCATTCTGAAAATTTTCATTATTGAATTTTCAGTTCGAATATATGTTACAGAGCTGAGTGCTTACTTTAAAGAAATCATATGATGTTACATAAATGCATATCTATGTGCTGTGTTCTCACTTCTCTGCTGGCACTTGCTCTATCTTTGAGGATGGAAATCAAATCCCTCTTCCATATATATATATGCTGAAATAAAATAAATGGAATACAGTGAAAATTTTCATCAGGGTCCATGTTTGTGAATCCATGCTTCAAAGTAGATTATCCTGGTTAATAAAGTTTCATAAATAATTTCTCTTAAGATTCGCTCAAATGTGCGGGGCATTTGCTCACGTTTTGCATTTTATAGATAAAATAATGAGGTCTGTCGTGTTTTTGAAGATGGCTTTGAAAAATGAACGTGTTCCTAAAATAATCATTTTGATGTCTTCTGGGTTCTTTGTAAATCATGTCAAATATACAGCTGATGCGTTTTATTGCAGAAACTGTGAAATGTCGAGCAATCTATCTTATAAATTGAGTCTGTTATTAGAAGTCAATTGGAAGACTCTGACCTAAACTATTTTTATGCGATAAAATTCTTTGAAAATTGGGGAAATCTTGATGTTACGCTATGTTTGGATGAGGAATTTCTAGGCAGAATTTGTCTTTGAGATGAAAATTCCACCTAGAAATTCCTTATCCAAACATAGCTTAATTTAATAAAGTTTCACAAGGATTTTCAAAGCATTTGCTCATGTTATTTTGGTATGCATTAAACAATGATTAGCCTTCCATACCATCCGAGTAAAGTAGTATGACAGAAATTATGAATGTAATTAAAAGATTTAAACGAGTTTAATTGTTCTTCTGACAAAAGAGTGTGAACTTAACTCCTTGTCCTAGAAAATTTGAAATAAGGTATTTGGGTTTTAAGTTGGCCAAATGGTCCGATGTATCAGCTGAGCTTCCAAAACTTTTGAATATGATGTGCTTCAACTGACTCTATACAAGTATTAGATTTGCTTCCTGTTTGTTTTTGATTTGCTTTGAAAACACTAATATGCTTCCTATTTAGCTTCTCTGAGTATAAAACCTTTTGTGCACTGTAACAAGTAAATTTGTTGTAACAATTTTAAGATGGAATGAGAATTAAATAATTCGACTCTTTGTACTTGATATGTACTGTTGGACTCTATGATCCTATTAATTTTATGTGGTCAAAATCCAAATTGACAGCTGTGGGGTTTTCAAGGACCTTGCCTGCAGATTTTGCTAATGATCCAGTAATTTTATGTGGCTAGTAGCTAATTAATGACTAAATCATTCAGATACTATATTCCCAATTGAACCACCCATAAAATTGAAAAATATAATAATATTTTGAAGACTTGAGGTTCTTTTTGGAACAAAAAGGTGATTTAGTATCAAATTTGGGAAACTCACACGACACTAAAAATAGGGGTGTGGAAATAAATGAACATAGACCAAGGGGTAAACCAAAAAAACAAAAGATGCTAATGTGGCTAGATTTTTAAACAATGTACACACAAACACAAGAACAGGCGTGCACAAGATTTACTCAACACTTTCATAGTCCCTGCAAAATTTGTTAGGCATTTCAAGTTATTTCACTCACCTGTATGCAAAAGCTGAAAGGAAGGAAGAGGCACAACACCAATTTCATTTAGCCCCGTTAATTACCCAAACAATGAGATTGATGGCACTTACAGCTTCAACAAGACAACCCCACAAGGAGCCAAAATAGCCCTGCTGAAGCACCTTAAACCAGCCACCAAAATACAAACAAAACTCAGCACATGACATTCCCCAGAACAGATAAATAGTATTCACACTAGTCAAGAGTAGCAAGACCAGCCCGAGGAATAGCACTCCCCCAACTGCCAACCATCCCCGACGGACAGCCCCCCACTCAGGACTCAGCATTACTCATCAAAAACTCCCACAGACTGAGAACAGCAGGATGGAAAACAGAGAGAAAACAGAGCAGCCAGGATGATTGAAAACAAAACAGAAGCAGATCAACTTAATGAACCCAACCTAGGATCACTCAAGGTAAAGGAGAATTTTGGCAGGCCATTTTAGTAAAATTATTGTAGGCTGGCTATTTAGCAAAATTATTGGCAGGCTATTTTTAGAATTTTGAAACAAGTTATTTTTGCTTTATCTTTCTATATATATATATATATATATATATATTCTTAATCTATCAATCTTTTGGTTCCAGTGTATGTTGAGAAGCTGAGGACATAGTGAATTATATTTCAAATGGACTATCTATTGTTCTAAGATAGTGTGTAGCTGCTTGTGTGGTTTCAATAGCACTCGCTTATCTTTGAGGTTGGGATTGGAGTTTCCTTCCAAATGCTATAATAAAATTTAGAGTGATTCAGTGCAATTTCGCTTTCATGGGTCCTAGGTTGCGAGTCCATGCTTCGGAGTATATTACAATGCTGAAATTAGTAATTTTGGTATCTCGTGTGCTTGGTAAAGCATGTCAAATATACAGCCAATGGATTTAATTGCGGTAACTACATAATATATGAAGCTTCCAAATGGTGAAACAAAATGCTTGCTACATGCAGGCCATCCCCAAAGAAGTTGCCAAAGAAAATATTTTACTTTTAGGGCAATAGGAAGCTTCCAAATAATATGCCAATTTAGCATGGGAAGCATAGGGGGATTTTATTGCTTTGTAATATGAGATAAGCCGATTTAATAGAAAATTCCCTAGCTTTTTTTCTTTTGGCTTGATGGCCTCCCAATCACCTTTGAAGTCATTGGCAACATATATTTTCAGCTTTTTAGTTTATTGAGATTCCTTATCCTTGTAGGCTAGTTGGGGTTGATGGTACAAACTATAAAGTTATTAGCTTGTGCCTCGAGTATTCATGGCTCGCCGACGAGTAGTTGCTGGAGGTTTAGTAATAGAACTGCTTTTGTAATATTGTTTTCCCGTTGGGATGATATTCTGTTTTGAACCAAAAAAAAAGAAAAAAAAGTGGCGCAAAAATAAGCTCATCCCAAAGCGCACCGGCCACTAACACCTTGATATCGGCATCCATCCCAATTGGCACAAACTGTACCATTATGGTTCCTAATGATACCACCAACTCCATTGACACCAGGGGTTTCCCAACAGCACCTGTCAAGTTTAATTCAATATATCACGAGGGGTAGACCAACACTAAAAGTAGCCGGATTCAACTTTGATGTGGAAGATGAAAATATTTGAAATCTCTTGTTCAGAATACCATAATCGAACCTTACACATATATTTGGTTGTATGATGTCGAACATCTATGTGCTCCACGACCACATAGAATTGTACAAAACCGAATAGTAGTAGCGCATGGGCTCAATAGAGAATTGAGCTTTCATACGGCCAGACATATGTGTTTTGTTTAGTCGTATGATACCAAACATATTTGTATCATTTAGAATACTATAATCACAAACGTCTCTTTTCTCATTCATTGCTCATAAAAACTATAAAACCACAAAAAAAATAAGCGTTTATGGATTTGTGCTTAGGGGTGGTTGTGAGATAGACGTGAAAAAGATTTGTATGTGGTGCGTGTTATGTTATGTTAGGTTTGGATGCAAGTTAGAAAGAGAAACATATTTAGGTTTTTAATACTGATGTCTTTCATAGTAAATCTGCCAAAAGGTATTTTTAGTAAAATAGATTTTAATTAAGTTGGAGGCTGTAAATCAAAATGGAGGTGGCAATAGCTAGACCCTGTGATTGTGGGCCACTATGGGCCTTGTTTGGGAATTTCAAAAGAGGGAGGCTATAGTCTGTTGCAACCCCTCAATTTTTACTTGCACATCCCATTTATTTTAAGTTTCTCAAGGGTTCATGAAAAATATAAGGGGGAATTACCTATTGGTCCAACTACAGGCAAATAATTACACTTAGTAATCATTCTTAGTTAAGTTAGCATTCTTTTACTATGAAGTTAGTCATTGTATGTATGCGTAATTATTTACCCCTAGCCTGAATCTGCAATTCTCTAAAATATGAAAGGTTTTCATGAAAACTAGTAGCATAGTTCATTAAAAAACATTATTTTGAACAACTTTGTAGAATAAAGTTTATCCAAAATTTGTCATTTAAGTGGAATTTTTGACTATTTATAATTTTCATTTCTGTAAAAATGAAATAGAGATTGTAGATGACCAAAAAGTTCTCTTAATCGATAGATTTTGGAAAAAATTTCTTCTACAAGTTTGTTCAAAATAATGTTTTATAATGGACATCCTGACTAATTTTTATGAAAACATTTTATATTTTTCATATAACCTTGAAAAGTGAAAATAAGTGGGTTTTACAAATAAAGTTGTGAGGTTGCGAAAGCCACCCTCATTTCAAAAACTGGATTAGACTGGTCCAGTCCATAACTGTTATTTGGTTTTGAATAACTTGTTTTAAAAAAAAAAAATGCTGAATTGAGAAAAAAAAGACTTGCCAAATAATGTAAAATCAAAATTGGCCAACATATTTTCAGTTGGCCAAGTTTTCAGTTTTAAATTTGTCAAACAACCCTACTTTCAAGCCCAAAGATATCCAATAAGATGGAGGGAATAGAGCTAAACTCCATCATTGGATGAGATATGCATAGTTTGGACGATGAGACATAATGCAGAAGTTTCTTTGTTCATGGTGAAAGGCTTGATTACTGAAATTTCAATGTTACGTAACCTATAAGACTTAGAAGTGGGGTTAAATAGGTCTCTTCAAATTTTTACCAAATATTTAAGGAAAAATTAGGAAAAGGTGTTCAAAAATGAAACCATTTAGGAAAAAAAGGCATATAATCCTTTATTTATTTTAAAAGGGCAAGTAAGACTTTTACTTTTTTAAAAAGGGGATTATTAGATAATCTCTTTTTTACCCCTCTGCTATTTTTTTATGAAAGATGTTTTCCTTGATATATTGCATTAGATTACCCAAAAAACCAAAAACCCTTATTTTTCTATAATTTCTTATCCGTCTCTATCATCCCACCATCCCCCTTCATACTTCCCAGCCCTTTCTCCTCCTGCCATCCCCCCCCCCCCCTCCTCATATTTCCTAACCCTCTCTCCTTTCGCCTCCCCCCTCACTCATATTTCCCAGCCCTCTCTCCCTCTTCACTCTCCTGCCATCCACCCCGGCCCCCCCCCTTTTTATTTTTTCTTTCAAGGGCTGTTATATTGGTTCTTTTATTTACTATATTAAAATTGTGTTGGAAGAACCTTATGTTTCATGCTAATTAAATCTTAATGATTGTGGTGGTATTTGATAGTTATAAGATGCCTTAATATTGTTACACAACCTTGATAGATGTTCATGGGAATTTGTAGCCATCATAGATGATATTGTGGAAGGGCTTAAAGGGGTCAATGATGAAAGCTTCAGTTTTGTGCCAAAAGCTATGAACGGAGATGCTCATGCTATGGCAAGATTGGCCCATACAAATTCTGAAGCTTTTGTTCACAATTGGTTTTTTGGCCATTTGTTCTGTTTTGTTATGTTATTTTTGTAAGTTAGTTCTTCTAAAAAAAAATTATTTTTATAAATGATGCATACCCAAAAAATAAATAAATAAAGAATAAAGGGAGTTAATAAGAGTGAGAGTTAACAATCCCAAATAATAATAAAAAGTAAGAGTTTACAACATTGGCCCTTGATGGCTTTTGAATATCGTATCAGTGAGAATATATGAGAGACGAGAGTAAGAAGGGAGCACAAAGTGGGGTATCTATGTAATTTAATGCACACGGAAGGGAGTATTTTGGTAATTTAATCTAATAAGGGAAATGATTTTGAATATTTATGAAAAGGGCTTAATAGGAATTATTTAAAAATACCATGTTCAAAAATTTAAAAGTCTCACTTGCCTTTTTTAAATAAATAAAGGAGTCTATCTCCTTTTTTTCCTAAATGGTTTCATTTTTTAACACCTTTTCCTAATTTTCCCAATATTTAATTAATCAATTATAAAAGTCCCCCAATCACATACCATTCAATCGCATAAACAAAGTAAAGCAAATGCAAAAGCAAAAGATGGCACACAAGATTTTTATGTGAAAAACCCTAACAAGGGAAAAACCATGGGACCGTAGTCTACCTAAAACCAATCCACTATTAGAGCAAAAACAAGTACAAGACGCAAACCTTGCAAACTCAATCACACATGAATCCAATCCCAACAATTGTTTTGACTTAACCACGATCCCACAATTGATCTTTGTGTACTCATAGCTTTGGATGCATCCAACCTTCACTTACAGCAAATATTCAATCCACAAGCTCATAAGTTTGATCTCTGTCACAACAACTTCACACACAATGAGTATTGTCTCTTGGATGTGGTTTATGGCACTAGATCATGAACATGAGATGCAACTAGAATGATAGTATCAATGATAACCCAGTATCAAAGTGATCTAATGAATGAAAGCCATGAGGATAGCATAGAGGCTAGGGTTCCTTCCCAATGCTCTTTCTAAGGGTTTTTCTCTCTCAAAAACCTCTCTCAAAAGTCGTACTATATGTTCCCTTAAATAACCTACAAAAATCCTAATTAAATAAGGAAAAAGAGTGGCTGACAAGTAAACTCGAAATAGAAAATCTGCCAACAATCCTAGGTGTAGACACCGTATTTTGTACTGGTTGTCATATTGAGTCTTGGGGTCCCGATGATGAGGTTTGATGAAGTTTAGAGTTTAATTGGATGGTCTTTGATGGGTAGATGTGATTACAGTGGCATTTAGTAAGAAATACGGAAGGATTAATAAAACATTTTTCTTGGAAAATAAATTGAAATTGATTTACTCCAAAATTGATAAGCACCCAAGACGAGTGTGTACCCACCTTACTGCGTCCGCACACATAAAGGATGTGTACGCACCCTAAGTTCAAAAATGAAATTTTTTGTAAGGTATTTTCCTCCCCTCCAAGCAAGCTTTTGAACATGGAAACATTGATTTTCAATAGTATTTGACCAGAGACCTTACCTAACCCTAATCTACCTCTATATAAACACCTTTATAAGCTTATAAAAAAGGGGAGCCTTCCATCTTTCACTAACAATAGCTGTTGTGTTTTTATTTACTTGAGAGAGAGAGAACTGCATTCAATTTCTTTTTAAGCAACAAACAAACCTGGGGGAAAAAAACCAGCTTCATATTTTTATCATAACTTTTCGCTAAGAAGTCAAATCGAGGCAATTAGTACTTTTTAGAAAGGTTTTTTAAAGCTCTATGACTTTGTGTCTAATGGAAAATCACTAATTCTGACGTTTTCAAGATCAAAATTGCTATCAAAATTTCTAGTTCTGTAGATTGATGAATTTCTGGTTTGTTTTCTATTTCTTGTCCTAGTAAGTAGATTTATCTTATTTATTTGATTTAACATTATCTTATATTTGAGTATGTTATTGGGAGAAATTAACCTTTCTCTACCACACACACAGCGATTAACATGAAAAGAAAGAAAGAATTAAAGAAGCAATAACACAAAAATTTACGTGGTTCCCTCTAAATGAGATACGTCCATGGCACACACACAATTCCACTATGCTCTGGGGCGAAAAAGAGAATACAAGATACAAAGCCTTTTGACGACCAGCCCCCTTTATATATAACACCCGTAGTAATTAGTGTCACGACCCAAAAATAGGCTATGACGTGTCAATAGAAAGAAGAATAAATAAAATGTAGTTCAAGGATGGTTTATAATAAAAAAAATTTTAGCTTTATAAAATATTTTTAGAAAATCCGGCATGGTCCTGTCTGAAAATAGGACATACCAAGTTCTCGACAGTTTAAACCTGTTCAATTTAAAATCAAAATCATTCAACCATCCACAACAGGTAATTAAATTAAGCTGGCATACTAGTTCTCACATAGTTCTATTGTCAAATACAAGCAGTGTATAATACAATAAGTCTGTCTAAATAATATACAAGCTATAAAATTGTAAAATACATCTGCACAACACCCATAATGCAATGCATATTCTAAGTCCGATGTGATGCCTCCTCATAAGAGTCATCCTTACTTTGCTCAAAGTCTGCAAAAGGTTTTGAAAATAGGCGTGAGTATAAACTCAGTAGGATACATTTTTCAAGATTGTATATCAAAGTTTTAAAACCATTATGTACAATTAAATAAAATGAGGTAATAAGGGGTTGCATATCACAATTTTAAAACAAGTACAGGAGAACATGAAAGTCATTCATAACATAAATCCGCCATATCTAGCAGTTCATAACATCATCAGTCTTTTAAACTGAATAATCCTCCCCAGGTCATGCAGGGCCCTCGCGCGCGGGAATGAGAGGAAACACTATGGATCCCTATATGGGTCCAGAAAGTAACCTCATCTTGAGGAAACACTATGGATCCTACATGGATCCAGAAAGTAACCTCATTTCGGGAACACTACGGTCATTAAGACCGGAAAGTACCCCTTATCATCACATCCATTTTTATTTATAATTTTAGAAAGAAAATGGATTTCCAACACTTATATAAAAGTTACCCTTAAATAGTCCATTACAAGGATTTAACAAATAGGTTTTCAAAATCAAACCATTGTATTCCAAATCATGTGAGGGTATGCAAAACAATACCAATATAACTAAATAGGGCATAAACAAAACCCTAATTTCTCAAATATATGAATTATTAAGAAACTCAAACCCCAATCCCATGTAAACATGTATCATATCATGTAAACATGCTAAAAACCCCATAATAATATAACAAATCATGCATACAATGGTTTACAACCATAAAAAATGCACCTACCTCACAAATGGTAGCTAGAAACGTGAATCTAAGGGTGTACACGTGTAGATCAGGGTGGAAATCACAAGATCCATACGTTGTGGGGTCGGACCCGAGCTCCCGTAGTCACGCTCCTCACCGTCGAGCTCCTCTTTCTCTCTCTCTCTCTCCTCTCTTTCCTTTTCTACCGAAAATGGGTAAGAAACCCATTAGGAATGGGTTTAATAATGGAAAGTGGGGGTAAAATCGTCAAACAAGTTTTTTTGTTTTTTAAAACTGTCTGCCGACACTTTCAAACGGCTGACAAGTATTTTCAGCCGGCTGAAAATGCCCAACACAAAACAATGCTCTCTGAAATTTTCAGTCGGCTGACATGAACTTTCAGCCGGCTGAAAATTGTCTTTCAGACGGCTGAAACATGTTTCAGCCGTCTGAAATATACAGACAGCAGAAAACAGACAGTTAGTCAGGCCACTCTCCATCAGTACAGACCTCAGCCTTATTTTCATCCAAAACATTTAAGTAATCTTCTTCATTCTTATATTATCCTTTTACTTTAAGGTATTTAATGAAAATAAGCAAATAACCCCCCATTTGAATCCAAATAAAATATCAGAAAAATCAAATTCCAAGTATATCAAAATCTCATTTCCAAGTTTTAGTACAAAATCTGTCTCCCGACAGATTTTCCTAAAACAAACATGTGAAGAACCCAATCCAAACATGCTAATAAAATCCCATAAAATCACAGAAGTCTTATAATATTATAAACTTCTATTACCGCAAAAAATTATCTTTAAAAACAAAGATTTACGAAAATTCACTTTTTCCCCACACTTAGCCAAATTTCAGCAGCTTAAACCCTTAATACCTTACTTTCAAATCACGGGTGTTACAATTAGGGTTAACATAGAACTATGGGAAAATACCTAAAATACCTTTCCATAAAAATACAAAAGTTGTATTGTACCCCTCTGGGAAGGCTCCGCGCCCAAAACCCCCCATCAATGCTGCTGACCAATATCATTAAACTCCACATACCACAACATATGTAGATTTAGAGTTGCATTGAAGTATGATTATATTTTAGTTTAGAATTTTATTTATTTAGTAGTTAATATCTTCTTCGCATAATTATATATGCTAGTGAGATTAGATTTGATATTTCGACATAATATTTGATTCTCTGCTTGCTAGGTTCGTATTTCAATTCGTCGTAATTTTAGTTAGCTCAATTCTTATTAATTTATATTTATGTTGTTTGTTGTCTTTCGTTTGTTTATTAGTTTAATAGGTTGTCTTCTCTTAATCTTTTTATTTATTTTATCTTATTTTATTTTTACATGATTATGTGATTTAGGGTTTGTCTCTTTTTATTTATTTGTTATATTTTATTTTATTTTCTTTAACTTATCTGTTTAGACAGGCTACATCAAAGGCGTGTGTATGCACCTACATGGATGCGTACGCATACTAGGTAAGTTTGTAAATATTCTTTTCATGAGTATTTCCTTTTATTTAGTTCTTTGTTATATTTGGTTCTGTGATATGTAAACTTTTCTATATAATTTGTTTCTATAGTAGTTTATTTCCATCTTTTTTAGGGCGTGCTTGGGAATTTCAAAAACTAGATTAGACTGGGTCTGGTCTATAATTGTTTTCTAGTTTTTAAATAAATCAAGTCACAGTTGGTTTAAAAAAACTATGTTTATGCTTTGTTTTTAGAACAAAGCTAAACTGATTAGCAATAAAAAGAGATTTACCAAATAGTGTGAAATCAAAACTGACTAGACTTATTCTCAACTGACCAATTTTTTAGATTTGCCAAACAACCCCTTAGTCGCTCTTTTTGTTTTTGGGTGACGATATTGTCATAGTAGAAAACATTGCTTCCACAATAGTAAAAAAATTACTCACTAAATGGATCATTTTGCCCCTTCGACAACAAGAGTCAAATAATTTTCCTTGTTTCTCTAGGCCAATGACCTTAACCTTCACCAGGGATCAACATGAGAGGCGATTTACGTATACAAACCTTTCTCCTCCTCCGTAGATGCAAAGCTCCAAGAAATTTTTCAAAGGAGGTGGAGTCGATAATTTTTCAAACATCCCATTTCACTGACTACAAACCTATAATTGACTGACTACAATCGCCCACAGATCGATAATTGTCCATTTGTAGTCAATCAATTCAATCAATTGTAAGTTTGTAATCAGTAAATTGTAGGTTTGTAATCAGCAATTGTAACTTTGTAGCCGTGCTGATATAAACTATATCAGCACGTGCTGATAGGATCATTTCTGTATATATATATATAAAATATAGGATGATGATCAGGTAAGCACGTGCTGATATAACTTATATTAAAACCTGCATTAGGAGTTGTACCTTGTGCATTAGTGGGATGTGAGGTGCATTGAATCAATGCAAGGGGTACAACCCCCAATGCATAATACTGATGTAACTTATATCAGTACGTGCTGATGGGATCACCTATATATATATATATATATACTGGGGCTAAAAAGGAACAAGGCGAAGGGCACGATCTTGGCAACGAAATGAGTGGGAATAAAGACCATAGAACGCAACGATTTGGAAGGCGGCGTGTTGTTCTCAGATCTGGACCATGCACTTCTGTGTGTTGCTCCATCTCAAATTTCCCATCGTCGATTTGTAGGAAGATCTAGGTGAGAGAGGGTTCCATTGGTAGACCAAATCTTTGGCTGAAAACCTAGCAGAGGCAAAAAATAAAGAAAATTTTAAAAACCCCAAAGCCCCATTCTTCCTCACCGTGCTTAATGTTGGGGTTTGGGTTTTCATAGAGCATTTGGCAACGATGGGGTCGGCTACATAAGATCCACCCACCGGCATAGAGAAGAGAGAGTTTGATCGTAGGGGCACATGGTTTTGATTGTTGTTTTAGGGGCAAAATGGTCTATTTAGTGTTTAATTTTTTTTACTGTTGTGGAAGCAGTGTTTTCTGTTGTGGCAATATCACTACTCTTATTTATTTTTAGGTTTTCCAGGATGTTTCCTTTTATTTATTTCCATAATGATATGTTTCCATGTGTTTAAGTGTTTTCTTCTTATTTGTGTTTCTATATTTACTTATTTCTTTTGTAGTAGACTTTTCCATGATTGCTTATTTTCTTTTAATTAGTTTCTAGGTTTTTTTTAATTTTTATAATAGCATATTTCCTAATTTATGTGTTCTTTTTTTCTGTTTGTCATTGTAATTAATGTTTCCTTTATTTGTTTTATTTGCTAATTAATTATTCCCTTTTATTTGTTTATTTCTTTCTTTGATGATATTCTATATTATGCATGTTACCATATATTGTTGCATGTTTTAGGGTTGAACCTATTTTGAGTACCAATTTAATTATAGCCAATAAATATGTGTGGGAGACGATTTCCAACTCAGCATTGTTGGGTGCCTAACACATTCCCAATATTACACCCTAACTCTAAATCAAGGTTGAAATCTCTGATTATGATAAGTTAGACCTTGCAGGGTCAATTAGTTTTCGAAACCATAATCGGGTGGCGACTCCTCTCCACGCTGGCCCTTGTTGGTTAGTTAGTATACTCCTGATCCGCATAGTTTAGGACGTCAAGCTCACATTAAGTACAGTTGGTCTGATTGTAGGTACGATTGAAGGTAGAATGTTATTATGCAAAACTACTCCCAATCGTAGTTATAGTTTTCCTGATCATAGGTACGATTGATGTCAAAGAGCTATTTTGGCTTCTTACAATGCTCTTTTTCCTACTATCATTTCCAATGATACCTACCATGAACCACAGAAGCTAGAATGATGAATTATATGCGAAAAACACTTCCAATGATTAGAAGGACTTCCTCCGATTTATGAAATAATGAAATAATGAAAACTAAAAGCAACCTAATGATCAAGAGCAAAGTTTCTAATGAAAACCTAAATACGTAGGAATGCTAAATATGAATATGCAAGGAATCTAATGCTCCATGCCATCCCAAAAGCATTCAAGTCAAAGCTTCAACGAAATTCTTCAATAGAATCAACTTGTGCTTCTATGTTGATAAGTTGAACTCCAACTTTGGAATGGATTCAACTTTCCTAAACTCTAACAGCTTGACTATTTTTGAAAACGGAAAAGCCAATACAACCAAATTTGGACTCTATAATTACCAATGCCTTTGATGTTCCAATACAGAACTTTCATTTGGAAGAAGAGTATTCCCGGTAATATATCAAGAAAGAGCGAGTACGGGAGGTTTTCTCTTCTTGTGGTTGTTGTACGACAAGGGAATTAATACCGCGAAAGGGCCAACTTTCCAAAGTTTTACAATTTAAAAAAAAAAAAAAAAACAGAAAAGGCTTCCAACTCTCTATTGGAAAAATAGAAAAGAAAAAAATTGAGTTTTGGGCTGGGGCAAAAACGTCACCCAGAAAAAATCTCTATTGGAAAAACCCCGGCTTGAATCCCAATTCAACAGAACAAAACCCACTTTTGTAGAGGGAATTTTAGATTGATCAGGCTATAGAAAACAATTACAGTTAAGTACCAATGTCACTAATTTTCTTGTAAATAAACACTAATTTAACGAATAATGACTTTAGTTGTAATTATTTTGCAGTAGGCCGACCAATCTAAAATTCCCCAATGAAAGAATGGAGAAAAATACCTTGTAGCATTTTTTGTCTTTCTTTTTCTTCCTCCATGGTAAGAAAATGTGACACTTCTCTTTTGACTCCTAGATACATTAGAGTACTAGACTCTAAATTCCTCCTCTGCTCGTCCTATGCTTCTTCACAGATGACTCAATCCGCTGCGGTGGCAACTGCTTCATCACTTCCCCTAAAGAAGAGAAACGCTACCCTTCATCTGAGGAATGGCCATATCAAAGTTCAGGTTTACGAGAACTTGGTCAAGAGAGTAAT
The DNA here is from genome assembly GCA_039720395.1 of Liquidambar formosana. Classification (NCBI taxonomy): domain Eukaryota; kingdom Viridiplantae; phylum Streptophyta; class Magnoliopsida; order Saxifragales; family Altingiaceae; genus Liquidambar; species Liquidambar formosana. Next base: position 151,073 of record JBBPBK010000128.1, on the reverse strand, counting down.
CTCCTTGGCCTCAATAACAGGAAAGCACTGAGAAGAATTTGGGGAGAAGGTGGCCAAGGCGACCCCACCACCAAATGCCTACAACTCTGTATAGTTTTTGGTAATTTAAGTTCTTTGCTAGATTTCTTGAATAAATCTAATTTTTGCTGTTATCACTTCTTAGAAAAATCTCATGTGATTTCTAGATCTTAAAATTACAAATATTTCATTCGTTTTCAGAGAGATTGTCAGCAATATGTAGGGTTTTCGTGGAATCCCCTTGGTTCCATCCATCATCTTATATCCATATACATATGCGGTCCTGTTTAGGTCCAAGATCCTCGACAGGGCCGGACCTAGAAATTTTTCTTAGTGGTTGCACTTTTTAATTTTTTTTTTTAATATATAAATATATATATATATATTGGCTTCTAAGAGTTAAATAGGAAAGAGGGAAAGGTAGGACCACACATCGGCATGACTAACTAGAAGTGGTGAAAGGACAAAACAATAAGCATGCCATACTTTAAAATGTGTAGGTGACATTTAAAAATGCGAAACCATATATACTACTCTTAATACTTCCATCCCGATCGACCTTATGTGGGACAAGGTCTCAGCAAGATGGGAAAAGAGAGAAAGTCACATGACCACACATTGACATGAGTGGATAGAAATGATGAAGTAAGACATAAGACTAACAAACATGCCATAATCCAAAAACCTATGCGACTTTTAGAGATGCAGAATCTTACATATATACCAACCCTAACACACTATGCTCAATGTGGGAGAAAGTCCTTCTCAATGGTTGCACATAAGAACTAATTCGCAAATTAAATCCAACTTTATATAATCTACAAAAGTGGTGTACATTAGTAAAGTTAACCAAAATTAAACAAAATTTAATCAAAATTAACATTTTTTTCTCAATGGGGGCTAAAGCACTTAAGTAAATGTAAATAAAATTACTTATCAAAATTTTTAAAAAAAAAAAATTTGAGTGGTTGCATGTGCGCACAGATGCACTGTAGTGCATCCACCCCTGATCCTCAACGTGAAGAATTTTCGGGCTGCTTTTTGCCACCATTGGATTGAAATCCATGTCATTTAACCCGCGAGGGTAGTGCACATGGCAGAGCACCCCAAGTCAAGAATTGAAAGTCCCGAGCTCCGGTTTTCTTGCGGGTGGTTTGTGTATCACGGAGATTAGTCTTGGCCAAAGGCTTAGGATACTCCTCATTTGGAAAAAAAGTGGCTTAAATGATTTTGATTTGGTTGTTGGAAATAGAAGCTCAGATAATTTTTTAGTCCAGGATCCTGAACTTGAACATTCTGTGTGTGTATATATATAATCTAACCACTTGATATGGGTAAACCAATTTAGGTTAATCTTAGAATCATCTATGAACTGATTTGTCCATTCCACTTACAAAAATTGAAAATCAACTTATCGACCGCATCAAGTCAACTATTAATCTATTTTCATGTAAAGAAAATATAAAAATAAAAAAATATTTCTCTTATCTTAATTATTTATTTTTTCCTTCAATTTTCTTACCTTATTTAATTTAGGCTTGGTAATTATAATGCCTTTGATTTTCTTCCCTTGTTTGATTTTCTAATCTCTTACCTTATTTATTTTTTCCTTTGAATTTTTTTGAGGAATGTGCCACGTGGTAAGCTCTTAATATATGAGAGGAAAAGATTGAGAGATGTGCCACTTGGCACACTCTCTTTTATATAATCGTATATATATATATATATATATATATAGTGGGGGGATCCGTTTACCCGGTGTAAAACTTTTTAGTCTTACAGCCCTCAATAACTTTTTGTAGGATCAATATTTAACAAAACCAACTGTTGGATTAGATATTGCTCTCATGGAGATCATGCACACAAAATTTTACACTGATCAGATACTCATAAGCATCTCATCTATAAATTCACTTTTCTTTTTGCAAATAAAACTATAATTTAGGCCACTTTATCGATGGAATAGTTCCTAATCTCCAACCAATGTGAAATTTGGTGTGCATGATCTCCATGAGAGCAGTATCCAATCCAACGTTGGTTTTGTTAGATATCGATCCCACAAAAAGTTATTGAGGGGTGTAAGACTGAAAAGTTTTACATTGGGTGTAAACGGATACCTCCCCATATATATATATAGAGAGAGAGTGAGTTATGAAGAGGAGGCGAGCTGTTTGGAAGAATGAAAGGAAAATATGATCCTAGGAACAAATGTAGCACTAAAAGATTTAATTACAATATATATTGTAATTACAATATATATTGTAATTAAATCTTTTAGTGCTACATTTGTTCCTAGGATCATATTTTCCTTTCATTCTTCCAAACAGCTCGCCTCCTCTTCATAACTCACTCTCTACATCAAATTTTAGACATAGTATTCTTACAGTTTGACCTTGAATCCTTCTCATATATATATATATATATATATATATATATATTGTAATTAAATCTTTTAGTGCTACATTTGTTTCTAGGATCATATTTTCCTTTCATTCTTCCAAACAGCTCGCCTGCTCTTCATAACTCACTCTCTACATCAAATTTTAGACATAGTATTCTTACAGTTTGACCTTGAATCCTTCTCAAGTTTGGTGTATGGGAAACCACTCCCATCAGTACCCCATCAAATAGATTTTATTTTTTAGCCTGTTTGCCAACGTTTTTTTTTTAAGTGTGGTTAACTATGTCATACAACCCCATCATATTGAGTTGATAAACTTTTATTGCTTCCATGTTTTCTTTGAAATCAATTTCCAAAATGTGGGTGGAGTATGTGATTATTCATAGGCCATTGGATTGACTTAAAACTAGGTGTCGCACTGAGAGCTGTCATAGGGAAAACTGGAGATGCTATGCTGTAGAGGAGTTGAACTCCACATAAGGCCTAAATATATCTACGCTTCACATAATGCCAAAATACCTAACACCCTTCACATTTGTAATTTGATTTATGGAATGTGTTTGGCAAAAAAAATCCCTTTTGAACCATTTGGTGTTTTCTGAATAAACTGTATCTACTTCACAAGGAATTAGAAGAAAGAAAGCACAGAATTAAGAGAAACTATCACAAAATTTTAATAAAAATCAATGGTTTTGAATATCAGTGTTGATCAAATACCAAATACACACAAAAAAATCACATTTGCTAAAGGTGCTTTTTTTTTCTTTGGTTATATAAATGCACAAATACGTAGCCATATAAACTAGAAATACCATTTTTTCAGAAGTAGCAATATGCATGAATAGAAATTATTGCCCTTTCACCAAGAATATCAGAATAACCTAGCGCATCTGCAGAATAGGACAAGCTGAGAGATGTTTAGAAGCCTGGATTTTGTGCAATGCTTGATCATGGAAGCTGCGGAGCTCAAATGATTCTCTGTTATAAAATACAGGTACCAATAAGAAACATTGAAAACAGAAATGGTGATATGTAACAATTCTGCACAATTACATCGAAACTAACCAGGGTACTAATATTAGTTATGCTTAGTAACTACTAGCTAGTACTAAATTTTGTTTTTATTTTGAAGTGTAATTAGACTATTATGAAATAGTGGACTTGTTGATTAATGTTGTAGGAGAAAGTGGTGTGGAAGAGTGCTAAAGAAGTGTGGGGAACTTTTGAATAATTCTCTCTTTGATCGATCAAAATTTGGTAGAGCATTGCTCTCTTGTTTCTCCATGGAAGTCTTATTTATATTTGGTTCCTGCATTTTTTGCTCCTTTTGTCCTTGCATTATATTGTTGTGTTTCTTAGTCCGACTGTTTTTTCAATTCTATTAATTATGTACTGGTGTAAGTGTGTAAATTAAGCTCTAGATACAATGATTATCAGTTAAAAAAAGAGCTAATTAGCTAAATTTTGGGAAAAGTAATATTGTTATGAATTAAAATGACATTATAGATATGGGTTTTCTTAACGTATTCCCTAAGGGCACATGTTAAGTTGCGATTAACGAACCTGTGTTTGCACAGTTTTCTAAGCATTTTCACATTTTTCGAAGCAACTTTCACTATTCTCTATGCATTGTTACAATTTTCCATGCAATAATTGGCTAATTAATTGTAGCTTAACATGTGCCCTTAGGGCATACATTAAGAAAACCCTATAGATATTTAACCAAAATCACCAGAAAAATAACTAGATACATTAGGCAGACAGAGTTTGGGGTTCAAAAGGTTTAACTGGGTTTATGTATTCAATGTTAAATTGTGTTATGAGTCAAACCTTGCCATTTTCTTGTTTCATGTACTTGTCAGTTCCTTTTCCTTCTTAAATCCAAACCACGTCAGTAGGTCTTACTTTTCAAAAAAGATAAAAATAAACCTTATGGTTGAACAAAGTTTTAGCCATATGAGGTTTTGGTTATGAAGGTTGACATTGATGACCTCCAGTGAACCAGAGAGTCTGTTATGCCTCTTCTTCTGATTCTTTTGATATTTCATGTTGAATTGCTTGAACACAAATATCTTCTTCCATCTCCACTTCTTCTTCCACTTCGTCGTCTTCTTCAGATTATTATAATTTTTTTTTTTCAACTTTTTTCATTTTGTGATACACTATTTCTGCACTGTCCTGTCATCTGGATATAATAGTTTTGAGCTTTCTCTGATTATATACAATAAGGAATTAGTAACTATCAGCTTTTGAAGGTCATGAGTTTTTGAATATGCAAATTCTTGCATAACTGTGTCTCTTATTTTCCATTAGACCGTGTGAGTGGTGACTGATTAAGCAAGGATACCAAAAAAAAACCTCAGTTTTTGATGAATGTGAAATCTTGAAAAACAACATAGAAGCTTTTGTTGGTACAAGCTTCCTATATATTGTCATCCTAATTCCTATATATGTCACTGGCACTTCTCACTTGATCTCAATCTTATGAATTGTCCATGGAATCACTGGCCATATAAATGCTATCCAAATGGAAAAGCTTCAAGTCTGCTTACTCAGTATTTTGACATTTTTTCTAGTGCTAGACCAAAAAAAAAAAAAAAAAAAAAAAAAAGAAGAAGAAGGGAAAAAGTTATAGAACGTCAGCTTTGTGTAAGAATTTCCAGATTCATTACATGAAATGTGAGGCATTCTGCATTTATGACAAAATTATGATTTCACGGTTCTCTTTGGTTGATATGGCAGTTGAACCGTTGACTTCCATCCAGGTCCCTTTTCTAGTTTATTCAACTTTCTGATTTTTAAGACATTGGTTTACACATATGAAACTTAAATCATGTTTTGTGTTGAGAATATGATCATTTTGTCGAATTTGTTTGGGTCAAAGCTTGCCATTTTACTAGAGATAATGCATTCTTTCATGATAGTCCTTCATTGCTTTTGCAATGACGAACGCTGGGATATGCAGCCACCTGTCTGAAAAATCATATAGGGCCCACATATTGGGGCATGTGTCTGCATGTCCTCATGTTTGTCATTGGTAAAAGCAATGATGAACTATAATGCTAACAGGATATATTATTTACACTCGTACTAGTTCCTTTTCCCTGTGAAGTTGCAATCCACATCAGTAGACTTTACCTTTTTAGAAAGATGAAAAACAAAATTTTTGGTCGAATGAAGTTCTTATTATAGTCACATCATATGAGTATTTGGTTAATGAGTTTGACATTGATTACCTTCTGTAAGCTTATTTGGTATGCCTCTTCTTCTACTTCTTCTGAAATTTCGTATTGAATTGCTTAAGCACTTACAGTTTCTCACTCTCCACCTTTTCTCCATTTGCTTCTTCAGATTTTTGACTCACCTTTTCCTCGTTGTCTTCTTCTTCGTCCTCACATTTGTCTTCCTGCGAGAGAATAATTGTCAAAATAAAAAAAATTAGAATTGTCTACAAAATCTAGATTTGGCCTATCCATTTTGTACATTAGAAAAAAAGTGGAAATCCTATAATCAAGTGGTCCTCGTAAAATATAGAGATGATGTATTTTAGTATTCTAAGAGTAGTCGAGTAAATTAGGTGAGTCTAGATCTCTTCAAGGACGAGTATAAGAAGGGGTTTCCTCCTAAGTCCTAACTACACGTAACCCTCCAAATATAAAGGCAAGAGCCTATGTACAGTCATTCCCTCTTTTGTACAGCCATATCATATATAAATAGAAAAAAATTTGGGTTATTTATAAAAATTAATATCAAGTGCTAGCAAGTGCACTTACTACACAACGCTTCCTCTTTCCGAAAACCAACCTATCCATTGGGTTCTTTATCATTGTCAAGCGTTTCCTGATTACCTGCAAGAATGGAATTAGTAACCGTTGACATTTCAAGCTCATAATATTTTGAAAATGCAAATGGTTGCATGGCCAAGAATCTCTTATTTTTCCATGTGACCTAGTAAGTGGTGATGGATTTAACAAGGAAATGGGAAACGTCTCACTTTTTGATTAATTTATGAAATCTTGGAAAACGTATACAAGCTTTTGTTGTTACACGCTTCCTATTCTTTTGCTACATATGTCACTTGTTAGTTGATCTCAATCTTATAAATTGTCCATGGAATCACTAGTCATGAAAAATGCTTTCCAAATGGAAAAGCTTGAAGTCTCCTTGCACAGTATTTTGACCCTTTTCTGTTGCTAGACGAAACGAAAAGTATATAAGTACTCTAGCTTTGGGTGAGAAAAGCTAAAGGGGTCATTACACCATCTTAAGTTTCCAACCTAAAAGTCTAATCCATTCGGTGGATGGCCCAAACAGGTATATTAAGTCGTATCAACTTTTTATTATGAAATAGCCTAATTAACCATGTAACTTTATAAGTGAATCTGTAAATACACTCTAAGTGATGCATATAGCATACAAATACGGGTCTAAGATTTACCTCTTGCGGAAGAGACCCAAGAAAAGGACCGTTGCTTGTTGTTATAAGCCCGTGATGTTGCTGTATGCAATCCAAATGCTTTGAACATGAACTAGACCATGGTTCTATATCGCTGTGTGTGTTGTACGGATCGCTACTAGAGTTCTCCCTTTGTTCCACACTTCCAAATCCCAAAGGCCATGGTGATGTCGTAGAGAGAGTGCTAGAGAGAGAGACGGAAGAGGGCTGTTGTAGAGAGTGCTCATTAGTTCTCTCAATAAAAGAAGAGAGCCCTGTTATATAGTTTCCTATGAGTCCTAGTAGGACTAAGGTTCCTATTCACATTAGAAAACCTACTCATAATAGGAAACAAACTTATAAGATCTACCGCCGGCATGTGGGCAGATCATGGGTACGGGCATGGTCTTAAATATAGGAAATATCGGCGATATATCCATGTATCAGTGCACGTCAATACGAAATTCTATGGTGATTTCGTTTCAGTAGAATATCGTGGATATATCGATGATATATCAAGAATATCGGTACTTATCGATTATATCGGGTACAAAATTGCAGATCGTTTTTTACTTTAAAGGCTTAAAGGCTTTCACACACACACACACACACACACACACACACACACATCATATATAATTCAACAACTATTGGTATATGGTATTAACTATTGGTATATGGTATATCGTATATCACATTTTTTGTACCCTACACACACACACACACACACACTAACACACATATATCATATATAATTCAACAACTATTGGTATATGGTATTATTGTATATCACATTTTTTATACCCTACACAACACATACTTGTATTATACACATTTAAATTGCAATATTTTGATGCTAGATTGTTTATTAGAGTCTAAATAATTATTTCCTAAAGTTTCAATAAAAATATCTGTGTTTAACTAATTATATCCATCCTATCTGTAAATCGATATCGATATTTTCAATATATTCATCGATATAACCAATATATCCGTGTTTTTGGACCATTGGTATATCCATCGATACTGATATTTAGGTCCTTGGGTACGGGTCACAATCCGACCCAAATATTAATAGAATCAATAATCGGTATTATTGCTTTTTAAGATCCAACATTAGCTTTGGGGATTGATTTAAACTAAAACTTTGGTTCTCTTGGCAGTGGTATTACTTTCAGTTATAGGTGAATCGGTAATTGCAACTCATATTAACTTTGAATTTTTTAAGATAGATTATTCCTTATGAGGACAATTACATTCCTATCTGCAGACCTTTCCATGTTTGGCAACCGTTGATGCATTTGTAGCATCTTCACGTAAAAATGGTTTGAAGATTGTGAACTACACTTTGTGCTAACTGTAATTATAATTATTTTACTTCCTGGAGTGCAACAAGGCATGTGTACCCCCCTTTCCTATCTGGTTAGCAACATTACTGGCCATATAAACACTATCTAAATGGAATTGCTTGAAGTCTCCTTACTTATTTTCACCCTTTTTCTATAATTCTATTCCCAGACAAAGGAAAATTTATAAAAATTTCAAGCTTGTGTAGAAATAGCTAGACTCATTATGAAAAATATGAACATTCAATATTTATGACAACATGATGATGTCATGATGTCATGGTTCTCTTCGTTTGATGCATTAGTTGAACCCTTGAACCTCCTCATCTAGGGCCCTTTTCTTGTTTATTGAATAGTCCGATTTTTAAAACAACATTAAATTGTGTTTTGATGGGCAGCTTTTTCCTGCAAATTTGATTGTATTCTTTTTCATCATTTTAATGAAAATTCTCTTTGCTGATCAAAAAAAAGAAAAAAAGAGTATTTTGATTTGAGAAAATAATCACTTTTTTGAATTTACCCTAGTCAAACCTCTTATGGAAAATGCATACTTCCATAACAATCTAGCATTGCAAAAGAATAACAGACATTGCGAGATGCAGACTCTTGTCCATAAATACAAATGGGGCCCACATGTTAGGGTCCACATGTTAGGCCATGTGTCCATGTGTCCTTGTATTCGTCATTCTAAAGGCAATGATGCATCCTAATGCTAGCCGGATTCTTTTATTATTTTATGTATTCCCTGTCATTTTGCAAACCAAGTCAATAGGCCTTACTTTTCCAAAAAGACAAAAAATAAAGTTTATGGTTGAATTGTTGAACAATGTTCTGGTTATATTCACTTCATATGAGGTTTTGCTTAAAGCAGTTGACATTGATTACCTCTAGTGATCTTATCTGGTATGCCTCTTCTTTGGACATTTCATGTTGAATTGCTTGAGCACTTATATTTTTTTCCCTCTCCCGCTCATCTTCGTTAGCTTCTTTAGATTTTTCACTTACTTTTTCCTTTCCCTCTTCTTCTTCTTCTTCTTCTTCTTCTTCTTCCTGTTGGAGAATAATTTTGAAAATCTAAAAAAAATTAGAATTGTCTACAAAGTTTAGATTTTGTGTATCCAATATGTACACTTTATAAAATCTATAAATCCTATAATCAAGGGGTCCTATTAAAATCTAGAGAAGATTCTTTCTTTCAGTATTCCAAGAATAGTTGAGTAATTTAGGTGAGTCTTGATCTATCCTAGGACAAGTATGAAAAGGGGTTTCCCCCTCAGTTCATGTAAGCCTCTAGGTAAGAGGTCAAGAGCCTACAGCAGTCACTTTCTCTTTCATATAGCCATCTCATATCTAAAAGAAAGAAGAAATTTTGTTTATTTATGAAGTCAATGTCAAGTGCTAGCAAGTGCACTTACCAGCTGAAGCTCTTGCTCATGCAAACCCAACCCAAACGGTAGATTCATTAATACTTTCAAGTGTTTCTTGATTACATGCAAGAAGGGAATTAGTAACTATAAACATTTGAAGCTTATGAAATTTTGAAAATGCAAATACTTGTACGACCAGTAGCCTTTTTGTTTTTTTTTGTTTTCCATGAGACCTTGCAAGTGGCGACCAGTTTAACAAGCAAATCAAAGGACCTCAGTTTTTGATGAATATGAACTCTGGAAAAGCAATATAAAGGCTATTGTTGGTGCAAGCTTCCTATTCTCTTTCTATATATGTCACCACTTGCCTATTGACCCTTGTCTCTTGAATTTTCCTTGGAATCACTGGTCGCCTAAAAGCTATCAAGCTTAAAGTCCCCTTACAAGTGAATCATTATATTAAACCAGGGAATACGTAAAATATACCAGAGGGTTTTGTTAAACAAAATGTGAGACACTCTTTTAACTGTTTAACGTTATTAGTGAATTGTTAATAAATATTGCTTTTTAATAGGTTTCATTAGCTTTGGTTACATTAGAATATAGCCCCAAAAAAAGATCTAACATCAAAAACTAAAACTTCGATTCTCTAGTCAATGGTATTGTTTTCAATTATTAGTGAGTCGATAATTGCATCTTGTTTTCACTTTAAATTTATTAAGCAAGATTGTTCTGTATGAGGACAATCACATTCTCTTCTACAAACCTTTCCATCTTTTGGCAACTGTTGACATACTAGTACTACCTTCACATACAAATGATTCGAAGATGTGTACTAGGATTTATGTCAGTTGTAATTGTCAATTTTTTTTTTCTTCCCTTTTTGGAGTGCAATAGGGCACTTGTTTTCCCCCTCCCCACCTTACTGCTTAGCAAAATTACAGGCTAGGTGGTAAAAACATTATTCAGATGAAAAATCCTGAAGTCTCCCTACTCATTAATTTTACCCCTTTTCTATTGCTAGACAAAAAGGAAAAGTTATTAAGAACTTAAGCTTTGTGTAAGATTGGCTAGAGTTATTACAGCAAATGCGAAGCATTCTATGTTTATGATAACCTGATTTTTTTTGGATAAGAAACAAATTGTATTAATCAGAAAGAAGAGTACAACTTGGACACATGATGATGTTGTGGTTCTCTTCGGTTGACACAACAGTTCATCCATTGACCCTCATCTGGGCCCCTTTTTCAGTTTATTGAACAGTCCGATTTTTAAAATATTCCTTCAGACATCTCAACCTTATATTGTGTTTTGAGTAGAGAATATGATCACTTTGTTGAATTTGTCGGAATCAAACCTATTATGGAAATTGCATGCTTTCATGACAGTATGTCATTGCTTTTGCAATGGTGAACACATAGACACATCGATACCCGTTTGTAAAACATATGGGGTGCACCGTGCGCATGTTGGGGCATGTGTCTGCATGTCCTCATGTCTAGCAATGATGGACATTGATGTTACCCATAACTTTTTATTATTTTACATACCTAGTAGTTTCTTTTCTGTCTTAAGTTGCAATCCATGTCAGTAGGACTTACTTTTCAAAAGACAGAAAAAAAAAAAAAAAAAAAAAACTTTTTGGTTGAACAAAGTTCTTGTTATATTCACAGATGAGGTATTGGTTAAAAAGATTGACATTGATTACCTCCGGCGAGCTGATTTGGTATGCCACTCCTACTACTTCTGACATTTCATGTTGAATTTCTTGAGCACTTATAATTTGTTTCCTCTCTACCTCTTCTACATTTTCTTCTTTATTCTTTTCACTTATTTCTTCTTTTTCCCTCTCCTCTTCTTCATCTTCTTCTCTATCTTCCTGTAAAGAATAATTTTGAGAATTTAAAGTAATAGGATTGTCTAGAAAATCTAGATTTTATGTATCCAATATGCACTTCAGAAAAATCTAGAAATTCCTATAATCAAGTGGTCCTCCTAAAATCTTGACATGATTTCTTTTAGATTTTTGCATTCCAAGAATAGTTGAATAAATTAATTGTGCCTAGATCTCTCCTAGGACAAGTATAAATGGTCCCCTCCATTAAGCCTCCAGGTAGTAAGGAAAGAGCCTAGATACCGTACAATCACTCTCTTTTGTACAGTTATATCTAAATAGAGAAGAAACAAACATTTGCAGCACCACCAAAAAAAAAAAAAAAACCCATCTAATAAATAAATAGAAAAGAAACAACCATCTAATTACTAAATAGAATAGATTCTGGTTTACTTTTAAAAGCCAATATCACGTGTTAGTAAGTGCACATATTGCACCAAGTTTTCTCTCATGCAAACTCAACCCATCCACTAGATTCATTATCACTTTCAGGTGTTCCCTAATTATTTGCAAGAAGGAAATTAGTAACTGTCAACATTTGAAGCTCATGAGATTTTGAAAATACAAATGCTTGCATGACCAAGAGTCTCCTATTTTTCCATGAGACATTGCAAGTGGTGACTAGTTTTACAATGAAAATCGAAAACCTCAAGTTGATGAATATGAACTCTTGAAAACAATATGAATGATTCGTTGGTACAAGTTTCCTATTCTCGTGCTACATATGTTATCACTTGTCTCTTGATCACAGTGTTGTGAAGATCATTGATAATATGAAAGCTATCAAGCTTAAAGTGTCCTTACACAATATTTTGAACCTTTTCCTAATACTAGGCAAAAAGAATAATTTATTAAAATTTTAGTTTTGGGAAGAATAGCCAGAGGGGTTCATTACACCAAATGTGAGACATTCACTTTAGCTCTGTAACTTTATAAGTGAATCGATCTGTTCAAAAAAACATTGTAAGTGAATCGACAGTGGAATGTTTGTATTTTCAAAGGGTTGAAGTATGTTGGGTATTGGTCTTGTTCTAGCATGTTTGAGATAGATTATGGTGGTTTTGGGAAGAATAAGATAGCAATTACTCTTTGGAGGTGTGCTATCATGGCTATGTTTTGGGTTATTTGGTTAGAGAGGAATGCTAGGGTGTTTGAGGATAAGTTTGATGTGGAAGATGGGTTGTGGGAGTGTGTAAGTTTTAAAGGTTTAGGGCATTGGCTTCTAAAGTCTTTGAGGGAATTCCTTTGTTTATTATTGAACAAAATTGAGGTTGGTTTGTAATATGTAGTAGTTTTTTAGTTTGTACTTTTTATTTTGATGACATCTTGTCCTCTTCCTTTTGTGATTTTTGTCAAGATATCTTTGTATATATATCATATATACATACAGAGAAATAAACAGTCGTTGCTTGCTTGTTCCTTTGATGAGGTCGAGTATTGGGCTATGGCTACTACTGCTTCTGAGACCGTTTGGTTGCGCTGGTTGCTTACCGATTTGGGTGTTCCATCATTGTCTCCTACTCTGATGTATTGTGACAACATGAATGCTATTCATATTGCGCATAATCTTTTCTTTCGTGAACTCACTAAACACATTGAGATTGACTATCATTTTGTGCGTTATCATCTTCAGCTGGGCTGCCCTGCCTTTTGTTTCCTCTACTATGCAATTGGCAGACTTCTTTACAAAGTCCCACACCGTCTCGTGCTTCTAGTTTCTGCTTGACAAACTCTCGATGTTTCTTACGGTCACATCATGAGTTTGAGGAGGGGGGGGGGGTGTTAGGATATCTTTATATACTAGATATAGCAAGTGTGCGTTGCATGTGAATATTTTAAAATAATATTAGTTATTTAAAAAGTAATAAATACCTAAAGATTTTATATTTTTTTCATAAAAGATAATATTTAAAATTCAAAAGTACATTTTTTTTTTAATTAAAATTGTCAATGAAAGTTAAAAAACCCTTTAGATATACATTTATAAATTATTTTTTTCCCCATAAAACGGAATAATCAAAGAGTTTGTATTCTTATATATTATTTAGGAATCTGAGTAAGAATCTAACTTTCATTTGTTAAGAGTTGAGTTAAAATCTAACTTTCATTTGTTACGAAGGCTAAAATTGTATTTATAAATTAAAATGAGGGTAGAATGGTCAATCAAAAGTTTTTTTGAGATACAGACTTTTATAGGTAGTATAGATATATCTTATATTAGGGGTATTATTGGTATTTCCTTTGTATAAGGTTTCTAGTATTTATATACCTTGTAATTTTCATATTAGAATCAATTGAATTGCACCTCTTTTGCAAAGTTTTCAATTTTCTGTTTTATCTAATAAAATTTTCTCTTTGTTGGTGATAAAACAAAAAAAAAAAAAAAAAAAAAAAAAAAAGAACTATTTTTTAACTTGTGTGGAGTTCATTGGGTGCTTCCATCCTCTACTTACGATCTTTTGGTGGGATGGAGTTTTAAGGGGGGCTGTAAAAAAGCTAAAGTTATATGGCGCATGGCTCTGCATGCTATTTTGTGGTGTATATGGAAGGAAAGGAATGCTAGGACGTTTGATGGGGTGGAGAAGGATATTATTATTCTCAAATCACTTTTCCTCAAATCCTTGTTTGTTTGGTATTCTAGTCATACCAATGCTACTAACTTTTCTTTTATTAATTTTGTGGATTCATTTAGGCTTTAGAGGGGGTCATACTTAGTCACTGTATATGACTTATGTACATGGGCTTTGCCCTTTTTTGTTCATCAATACATATTTACCTTATCAACAAAAAAAAAAAAAAAAAAGAAAAGAAAAGAAAAGAAAAAGAAATGAAGATCTAACATCAGAAACAATAAAACTGCGGTTCTTTAGACAGTGTATATGGTATTGCTTTTAGTTATAATTGAATTGATATTTGCATTGCGTTGAACCTTTAATTTATTATACAAGATTATTCCTTATGAGGACAATCACATTCCTGCTGGCACACCTTTCTATCTTTTTGGCAACTATTGATTATTCCTTATGAGGACAATCACTTAAAAATGATTTGAAGATTGTGAACGAAGCTTTTTGTCAACTGTAATTATCAATGAATTTATTTATTTATTCATTTGTTTACACTTTGTGGAGTGCAATAGGACACTTGTATTCACCTGCCCCTTACTGCTTAGCAACATTATAGGTCAGACAAACACTATCCAAATGGAAAAAGTTCAAAGTCTCTTTACTCAGTATTTTGACCCCTTTTAAATTGCTAGACAAAAAGGAAGATTTATAAAAACTTCAGCTTTGTTCAAGACTAGCCAGAGTCATTACACCAAATGTGAAACATTCTTTATATATGACAACATGATGATGTCATGGTTCTCTTTGGTCGTCATGGAAGTTGAGCTGTGGACCCTCATGGCCTCATCCAGGTCCCTTTTTCAGTTTGTTGAACTGTCCAATTTTTAAAATATTTTTTTACACATCTCAACCTTAAATTGTGTTATGAGTTGAGGATTTGACTAGTTTGTTGAATTTGCCGGAGTTAGACCTATTATGGAATATGCATGCATTCATGACAATTTATCATTGCAAAAGCAATGACGAACACCAAGACATGCAGACACATGTAAGGGGCATGTGTGTGTGTGTATCCTCGTGTCCGTCATTGCTTTTTAGCAATGATGGATGCTAGCTAGACTCTTTTATTATTCTACATATGTACTAGTTTCTTTTTCTTTTCAATCCACAATCCATGTACTTTTCCAAAATGATAGAAAATAAACTTTATGTTTTAATTTTTAACAAAGTTCCAGTTATATTCACTTCATATGAGGTTTAGGTTAAAGAGGTAGACATTGATTACCTCTGGTGAGCTAATTTGGTATGCTGCTTCTTTTGCATTTTCTGACATTTCATGTTGGATTGCTTGAGACCTTATATTTTCTTCCCTCTCCTGGTCATCTATGTTTGCTTCTTCAGATTTTTCACTGACTTCTTCCATTTCCTTTTCTTCCTCTTCTTCTTCCTCTTCTTCTTCTTCTTCTTCTTCTTCTTCTTTCTGTTGGAGAGTAATTTTGAAAGTCTAAAAATATTAGAGTTGTTTAGAGAATCTAGATTTTGTGTTATATGTACTTTAGAAAAATCCAGAAAATCCCATAACCAATCAGTCCTTGTTCAAATTAGTTGAGTCTTGATCTTTCCTTGGACAAGTATAAAAAGGGTTCCTCCTGCAACTTGTTAGGTAAGAGCCTACATACATACAATCATTCTCTCTTTTATATAGCAGTCTCATATCTAAATAGAAAAGAAATTTGGTTATTTATAAAAGCCAATGTCAAGTTCTAGCAAGTGCACTTACTATGCCAAGCTCTTGCTTGTGCAAATCCTGTCTTTCCACTAGATTCATTATCGCTTTCAAGTGTTCCTTGATTATCTACAAAAAGAGAATTAGTAACTGTCAATATTAGAAGTTCATGAGATATTAAAAATGCACTTCCTTGACAAAGAATCTCTTATTTTTCCACGAGATCTTGCAACTGGTGACCGGGGTAACAAGGAGGCTAGAAAATCTCAGTGTATGAATAACAGGAACTCTTCGAAAACAACATTGAAGCTTTTGTTAGTACAAGCTTCCAAGCTTCCTATTCCCTGACCAAATATATGACCACTTGTCTTTCTATCTGAGTTATGAATTGTCCATGGAATCACTAGTCATATAAAATTTCTCCAGCTATTTTGACCCTTTTTCTGATGCTAGGCTAGAAGAAAATCTTTAAAAAGTCAGCTTTGGGTGAGAATAGCCATAGGGTTCATTACACCAAATGTGAAACATTTCCTTTAAGTGGGCAACATTACAAGTGAACCAATAAGTGGAATTTCTTTATAAGATCTAAAATCAACTTTAGATAAGATCGTACATAAGAAAATAGCGGGGAAAAAAATGATTATCTAAACCCAGTAAGAAAAACTCCGGTTCTCTGGACAGTGGTACTGCTTTGAGTTATAATTGAATCAATAATTGCATTTCGTTTTAACTTCAGATTTATTTAGTATGTTAATTTCTGATGAGAACAATCACATTCTCTTCTACAGGCCTTCACATTGTGTGGAAAATGTTGACAAATCAGTTGTAACTATCCATAAAAATGATTCAAAGATTGTGAACTAGGCTTTGTATCAAGTATAATTATCAGTTTTACTTATTGGAGTGCAATAGCATACTCGCACTTCCCCCCTCCCCAAACTACTTAGCAACATTACTAGTCATATAAAAACTATCTAAATGGAAAATTTTGGAGTCTCTTTGCTCAGCATTTTGATCCTTTTTCTATTGCTAGACAATTTGGAAAATTTAGTCTAAGAATAGGTAGAGACATTACACCAAATGTGAAACATTCTATATATATGTAAACATGTTGTTGTCATCATTCTCTTTGGTTGACACAGAAGTTGAACCATTGACCCTCATTTAGGTCCCATTTCCAGTTTTAAACTGTTCCATTTTCAAAATATTGGTTTACACATCTCAACCTTAAATTGTTTTGAGTTGAGAATATGCTTACTTCGATGAATTTGTTGGAGTCAAACCTATTATGAAAAATGGATGCTTTTTTGACAATCCGTGACACTGGAACATGGGGAGACCAGTCTACAAGAACATATGAGGCCTATATGTCCAGGCATGTGATTGTGTGTCCTCGTGTCTGCTATTGCAAAAAGCAATGATGCACCCTAATGCTAGCCAGACTCTTTTATTATTTTACATATGTGCTACTTTCTTTTCCCTCTCAAATTGCAATCCATGTTAGTAGGCCTACTTTTCCGAAAAGACAAAAAAAAATTTCATTGTTGAAAAAATTTCATCATATTTACTTCGGATGAGATTTAAATTAAAGGGTTGACATTGAATACCTCCTGTGAGGTCATTCGGCATGCTTCTTCAAACATTTCATGTTCAACTGCTAGAGCACTTACATTTTCTTCCTTCTCCATGTCTTCTATGTTGGCTTCTTTAGATTTTTCACTTACTTCTTCATCTTCGTCGTCTTCTTCGTCTTCTTCTTCTTCTTCTTCTTCTTCTTCTTCTTCCTGTTCCATAATAATTTTGAAATCTAAACATATTAGAATTGCCTACAAAATTTAGATTTTTTTTCTATTCGATATGTCTTTTAGTAATTAGAGAAAATCTTATAATCAAGCAGCCTGAGTAAAATCTAGAGAGGATGTCTTTTCATATTCCTAGAATAGTCAAGTAAAATAGGTGAGTCAGGATCTCTCTTAGGACAAATTTAGAAAGGGGTTTGCCCCTAAGTTTATGTAAGCCTCCAAGTAGTAATGCAAATGCCTACCTACCGTACAATCACTCTCTTTTGTATGGCCACTTCATATCTAAATTCAAAAGAAATTTGGTTTATTTATATAAAACAATATCAAGTGCTAGCAAGTACACTTACTACATTAAATGCTCGCTCAGGAAAACGCAATCCATCCACTAGATTCATGATGGCTATCAAGTGTTTCCTCATTACCTGCAAGAAGGGATTAACAACTATCAACATTTAGAGCTCATGAGATTATAAAAATGCAAATGCTTGCATGATCGAGTCTCTTATTTTCCGTTAGACTTGCAAATGGTGACTGGTTTAACAAGGAAACCAGTAGGCCTTAGTTTTTATTTATTTTACCTTATAGGCAACAATAAATTTTGTAAAAAAATGAAAGAAAAGAATTATACGTGAAGGAGGAGAAGTCCTCATAGGAGAAAAGGAAAACAAAAATAAACAAGAAAATACTACAATCCACAAATAGCTCTCCAATTCGATTTCATGACAAACAAAGAAACGCCCCAAAATTCCTTAGCCATCGAAACCCAAAAGGAAGCTAAGAACACAACCCTATCCAAAAGCTTTCCAATCTCAAATCTATCTTCAAAAATTCTCGCGTTTCTTTCCAACCATAGAACCCAAAAAAAAGCTAGAATCACACCTTGCCAAAATACCACACCCTGCCTATCCCTCCCAAACCCAAAAGAGTCAATAGCAAACTAGTCAACACACAAACACAGGGGAACCCAACTCAACCCTGCCACTTGAAACAGCCTTTTCTATAAACAACTAGCCACTTTGTAGTGCAAAAACAAATGATCAATACTCTCAGCCTCCCTCCTGCACATGATGCACCACTAGGGTTGCAAGGAGAAGGTGGGCCTCCTCTTCTGAAAAATATCATTAGGGCTGCTTGAAGGTCTGCAAAGACAAACCCACCTGCCTGAACCGAACCAACTTGTAGCTCAATGGGCGATCCCAAATGACTAGGTGAGCAGGTAGTGGTTTCAATTTTTATTTTTGTGCAAGTTTGTGGGCGGGGTTCATGGGTGTGAAATTGAAAAAATGATTGTACCTCCGCTGCCTGCAATATAACAAAAATTCATACATTTGGCCACATGTTGACATCTAATTCAATACCTAGTATAAAATAAAATAAAGAGTTAACTCTTCTTAATAACCTACTGACTATTATATATATGACTTGCTCTTTTTCTTATTTAATAACCTTTTAGATACTCTACATACATATTTATGTATGTGTGTGTATATACATAGGCTTAATTAAAGTGGTGCTGCACTTTTTTTTTTTTTTTTTTTCCTGCTAAACAGGTATTGCAGAACATATAGGAGAATGAAAGTAATAAGAGTTAACTTTTGTTTATTTAATTTCACTAAGTTGAAATGTTTCAAAAAAGAAAAGAAAAAAAAAGGGTTCTAGAAGCGCAATCTAACAACCCACCTGCAACCTGCCTGCCAATCCGATATGGTAAGCAGGTCAACATTTCCTGATCATGTGGGCAGGTGTAGGGGAGAAATCAGCTCACTCAATATTATTAGGGTGGATTGCAGGTGGACCCCAAACCTGAATCGAATTGACCCATGATCACACATTCACACCTAAACATCATTAGTATTAATTCTCTTATAAGCAACAGACCGCACAAAAATCTGCAGCTTTAAAGGAGCTTTAGATTTCTTAATCATCTGAAACAAAAGAAAAGGAAGAATATTCGAATCATCATTTATGGTCTCCAAGAAAGATTTATAAGAAAACATTCTTGAAGAATGATGGGACCTCAATCTACTGTCCGGAATTGAGGGCCTAAGAACAACACCCTACGCAAATATAACAGAGAAGACAACTCACAAATTTCTCTGTCGTTAAGATTTCTAAAGACTTGGAATCCCAACTAATAGGAACAGAACGTGAAACAACCAAGCTTCGAACGAAGTAACCACGAGCCTGAAATAAGTTGTACAAACGAGGGAAATAGATTGAAAAATGACAACCATCCCTCCACACGTCCTCCCAAAAATGAATTCTTTCGACATTACCTAGCACCAAAGATGTATGACTAACAAAAAGATACAACTTGGGAAATAAACATCTTAGGACTTCTGCCAAAAACCCTAACACAGTAACATTACTAAGAGAATCCTATCCATTATCCTACAAACCATATTTGCTTCTGATAACCAAGTGCCATAAGGACTCACTTTCAAGTTTCAATAGGAAATCTCCCAAGCCATTTACCTAGCAATGCAATTTTCCTAGCCAATGTTACCTGGAGCGTGGTTCATTCTGGTATGTGGTACGGGTACGGGTACGATGCTTTGTTCATACGTGGCATGTGAGGGGGTAGGCTTAGTTGGTTCGCTTTAGTACGTTAGGGGGTATGTATGTATGTATATCTATTTATTCCCCATTTATTGAGAGAGAGATTCTTTCAAAATATTATGAAAATTAAAACTTTAATTAGATTCAAATATTGAATGATTTTGGAAATCGAATTATATATAGAATTTACTAACATTTTATAGCACTTTGAGAGTCTTATACAATTGTAAATAATCCTAATTTGGGAGTTAAAGTTGTAACTTTGTGAATACAAGTATTTGTGTGTGTGTTTGTCTCCTTTATATTTCAGGACGCTAAAAATGGAGTTTTGGATTGCAAAAGAATCGCATTTTGGGTCAAGGATCCTGGATCACAGTTTGAAGTGGGGTCAAGAGATCCCGGTAACACTGTTCCTAGCAGTAATGTTTCCCACTACAAACCCCCTTTTAGGCCTAGATCATTAAGTGATCATTCTTCCCTTCCCTAGATCTTCCCATAAAAATTTTCCCATCGATATCTTAGTTCGTAATGCCATGCTTACAGGGAATCTAAAAATAGACATATAGTAAGTAGGCAAACTAGCCAAAATAGACTAAACCAAAATGAGTCTACCCCCTTTACATTAAGGCTTTTTTCCACCCATCTTTTCCCAACTTTATCAATAACAAGGTCCTAAAAAGAAACAACTCTCAGATCCCCCCAGTGGCAACCCTAAATGTTTCATGGGCCAATTCTCCATTGAAAAATCGAACACCCCTACTAACCTGTCCAATTTCTCTTGAGAATTATCAGTACCTGCTAAAGAACTCTTAGCTAGTTTAACCTTTCACCCTGAGACCAACTAAAAAATCTACAGGATAGATTGAAAATTAAACAGAATGTATTTATTTTCAGAAACAAAGAATAAAGTATCATCAGTAAACAGCAAATGTGAATGGGAACTCCTTCCTTCCCGACCAACTACGATCTTTTCAATAAAATTGAATTCCTTTGCCTTATTAACCATTTTGCTTAAGGCATCCACAACCAAAGTAAATAAAAAATGGGGACAATAGGTCCCTGCCACAACCCCCTAGAAGCTTGGAACACCTACCAGGCTTACCATTTAGCAGAATCGAAAAATTTGTAGAAGCCTTTAACCTCTATCCACTTCCTCCACCTAGTTCCAAAGCCCTTACTTTCCAACATAAAATCCCAAAATTCCCAACTCATATGATTATACGCCTTCTCAAAATCTACCTTAAGAAGTAAAACCTCCAAATCTCTAAGCCTGTAATCATCGACAGCCTCATTGGCCACAAAAACAGTATCTAAGATCTTACAACCTTTAACAAAAGCACACTAGGAACTATAAATATTAGACTCTTGGAAAACGATAGATAAGCTTTTGTTGGCATAAGCTTCCTATTCTCTTGCTATGCATGTCACCACTTTTGATTATAGTCTATTGAATTTTCTATGGAGTCACTAGTCATATAAAAGCTATCAACCTTAAAGTCACCTTGCATAATATTTTGACCCTTTTTTAATGCTAGACTAATAAAAAAATGTATAAAAAACTTCGGCCTTAGGTAAGAATAGGCGAGTAGCCAAAGGGGTTCATTTCACAAAACGTGAAACATTCTCTTTGTTATCAACTTAGCATTGTTATTATATTATTGTTTATGTTACAAGGGCACTTTTGTAACTTCTTAACTATTAAGATGATAAGGGCTGATTGGGTTAGAGTAATGTGATTTTGCTGACCTGTATCCCACGCTTGGTTTTCTTCTCCTTCTCTTTCTCTTCTTTCTCTCTTCTTCTTTCTTCTCCTCCACTTAAACCCTAAATCTATCACACAACTTGGTATCAGAGCAGAATCAAACATACCTGGGATTGTTTTTTTATTTTGCATACCGTCACTAGAGGACCTCGGCAGAGAGCTACGGTGTGTTGACGTTAGCTGCCGGTTGATGATGTTAGCATCGGGACGACCTCCGGCAACCGGCGACTCTCTCCCTTGGCTCACCCTATTTTTATGAGAATTATGGTACCTTTTATTTGATTGTTTGATACCATCTGGTATGATTTTTCTATTTTCCTTTGATTTTCGCTTGATTCGACCCTATTTTTTGGATCTGTTCTTGTGGGCTTTTTGAGAACTTCTTGTTGGCTGGAATGAGTCCTATGGGTGCCGACTAGACCCTAGGAGGTGTTGTTTGCCTTCAGTTGTCTTCCGTTGCTTGTGTATTGCCATGAATACGTCGTTGAATGGCTTTTTGGGGCTTCAGCACTGTGAAGGAAGACATGGCTGCCTTCCTTTCTTGTCTTGGATGGTTCCTCTATTTTTCTGGTAATTTTTGAGATTTTTTTGGTTGCTGTTTTTTTGGTTTTCTGAGAGTCTACAGTGGCTGGGATAGGTTTCTGGTTTTTTGAATACACAGTGGCTGCTTTGTGGTTTATGTTTGTTGAATTGTGAGACTTGTGGCTGATTTGTGTTGTCTTCTGAGTTGGTTTTCATAAGTTGGCTTGTTGATTGATAATTTGGTATAGTATCTTGTTAGAGATGGCTGAAGAGAAGTCTACAACTATGGCTGTGATCAAACTCCCACCACTTAAGGATGATGATTCCCCTAAGTGTATCACTTCAAGGAAATTAGATGTTGTGAACTATATGTCTTGGGCACATGCAGTTCAAGTTTACTTGCATAGTAAGCGTCGATTGAAGTACATAACAGATAATCCACCTGATTCGACTGATCCGACCTATGAAGATTGGATATGTGAAGATTCGGCTATTATGGGCTGATTATGGCACAGTATGGAACCCATATTGTTGCCATCGTTGAGTTTTGTGATTCCTCCAAGAAGATTTGGGATTCTATTTCTGAGTCTTTTTTCCAAAAGAGTAATATTTCTCGTGTTTATGAGCTTTATGAATAAATTTTCACTATTAAGCAATTAGGGAAATCATTAGCAGTGTACTATAGTTCTCTTAAGAGCTTGTGGGATCAATTATCACTGTATCGGCCTCTTACGACTGATTTGGAGCAGCAGAAAAGTTACTGGGAGGAGTTTATGATAGCTTCTCTATTGTATGGTTTGGACTCTGATCTTCGTGGGTTTAAAGATCAGATTCTTGCCAGTGAGACTTTACCTATCACTGCCAATGCTTATTCTTGCTTGTTGTGCTCCTCACTGGGGACTAATTCTTCTACTTTGCCTAGCCCTACTCCTTCATCCTTGGATTCTACCGCCTTGATTTCTAATAGTGGTGGCCGTGGTGGTTTTCGTGGAGGTCGTGGTCTTCGTGGTGGACCACGTGGAGGTGGTCGTTCTAGTGGTCGTGGTGATCGAAAATGTGATTATTGTAGGGGTACTAATTATACTAAACCGTATTGTTTCTAGAAATACAGTAAGCCGAGTTATGTGAATCAGGTTAGTGATGGTTCTGCGTCGTCTCCCGTACAACCACTTCCTGGTCATGGATTCCTTTACTCTACAGACTCTACCTTTGGTTCTCGTGATGCACTTGGACCTCAGCTTGGTGAGTATCTTGTCCAGCATTTGTGCACTGCTTTTTCTTCTGCCTATCCTTCTTCTTCTATAGCTACTTTAGCTCATTCAGGTAATCTTGCATGTGTTGCCTCTTCTCCTGTTCCTTGGGTTATTAATTTTTGTGCTAACAACAATATCTCTAGTTTCTCCTCTTGTTTTTCTGACTTGACTCCTGTTAATCATAATATTGTGTTAGCTGATGGTTCTTCTCGGCTTGTTCACAGTAAAGGTGTTCTTCATCCTACCTCGTCCTTATCTTTACCTTCGAGTCTTTATGTTCCTAATTTTCCATTTAATTTGCTTTTTGTTAGTCAATTGACAAAAGCTTTGCTATGTGAAATTCTTTTTACTCCTATCTCTTGTATTTTTTAAGGATCCAAAGACTAAGAAGAAGATTTGTTTGGGGCATAAGAAGAACGGCTTATACTTTTTGGATTCCAGTGGCTCTTTCTCTCCTTGTTCATCTGTTTTGACTACTGTAGTTTCATCTCTCCAGTGGCACTTTCGCTTGGGTCATCCATCATTGGCTCGCCTTAAGCATGCTATTCCCTCTTTGAGTTTTGTGTCTCGTTTAGAGTGTGAAGCTTGTCAATTGGGCAAGCATCATCATAGCACTTTTTCTAGTAGTCCTCATGGTTGTGAGTCCGAATCTTTTAATTTGGTTCATACGGATATATGGGACCTTGTCGCACTTCTACTTTGAATGGATTTCATTATTTTGTTATTTTTGTTGATGATCATTTTCGGATGATCTGGTTATTTTTTATGAGAGAACGGTCTGAATTGCCTACTATTATTCTTCAATTTTATAATGAGGTTTTTGTTTAATTTAATAAGCGTGTTAAAATTTTTAATTTAGATAATGCTTTGGAATATACTGAGCATGCTATGCATTCTTTTTGTGTTGCTAGGGGTATTATACATTAAACTAGTTGTGCTCATACTTCCCAGCAAAATGGTGTCGCCGAGCGGAAACATCATACTTTACTTGATGTTGCTCACACTATGATGTTTAATATGCATGTTCCTAAGCATTTTTGGGGTGGTGCTGTTCTTACTGCTTGTTATCTTGTTAATCGGTGCCTTCTATTGGGTTAGGTCATAAGTCTCCTTTCTCTTTCTTATATCCGGATCGTCCTCCTTTTGCACTTACTCCTTGTGTGTTTGGTTGTGTCGCTTTTGTCCATGATCTTGGCTTTGGTTAGGATAAATTGTCTCCTGGGGCTCATAAGTGTGTCTTTCTTAGGTACTCTTGTACTTAAAAAGGATATCACTGTTATTGTTTCGCAACTCGCCGCTACTTTGTCAGTGCTGATGTCACCTTTTTTGAGTCTACCTCCTTCTTTTCCTCTTCAGGTCAAAGTTTATCTTCTGACCTTATCTCTTGTTGTAAGGGGGAGCATTTTTCTACCTTTCCTACTTTCCCGATGCCAGTGTCTCCCTCTATGGTTCCGTCTCTTTCTCTCCCTAGTCCTCCTCCTAATCTTCTATTGTAGGTATATCGGTGATCTCACGATAGGCATATTGTTTCTTATGGCCCTGCTCCTAGTTCTTTTAGGTCGGCGAATCCAACTTTTCCTTCTTCCTCGACACATCCAGATGATTTGCCTATTGCTCTTCGTCGAGGTAAGAGAACATGCACTCAACATCCTATTGCTCATTTCTTGTCTTATAATCGTCTTTCCCCTTGCATGCACTCCTTTGCTTGTTCTTTATCTTCTATTTCTATTCCTTCCTCCCATAAATAGGCATTATCTTCTTCTGGGAAACAAGCTATGGATGAGGAAATGAGTGCTCTTCATCATAATCGGACATGGGAGCTGGGAAACACATTATCGGCTGTCGTTGGGTGTACAATGTCAAATACCTTCCCGATGGTTCTATTGAGCGCCTTAAGGTGCGTTTCGTGGCTAAAGGATATACTCAGACTTATGGTGTCGACTATTTGGAGACCTTTTCCCCTGTTGCTCATCTTAACTCTGTTTGCATCTTATTCTCAGTGGTGGTTAGTCGCTCTTGGCCTTTATACCAACGTGACATAAAAAATGCTTTTCTTCATGGTGATCTCCATGAAAAAGTCTATATAGATCAACCACTTGGCTATGTTGTTGTTGGTCATGAGGATCTTGTTTGTCGCTTGAAGAAGGCATTATATGGTCTAAAACAGTCCCTTCGCTTATGGTTTGTTCGTTTTAGTTCTGTTGTGTTGGTATATGGTTTTCTACGCTCTCTCTCTGACCATTCTGTATTTGTTCGTCGTTCTTTTGCTAGTACTATTGTTCTCGTCGTCTACGTTGATGATATTGTCTATGGGGATGATTCTATGGGCATTGCTGATTTAAAATGCTACTTGGGCACCCACTTTCAAACTAAAGATCTTGGTTCTCTTCGTTATTTCCTTGGCATTGAAGTTGCTCGTTCTTCTTAGGGCATTTCTTTGTCTCAATGGAAATATGTTCTTGATCTTTTGTCTGAAACGGGTCCTTTGGGTTATCGTCTAGTGACACCCCTATGGATTCTTCTGTTAAGCTCGATAGTAATCAGGAGGTAGAGTTTGGTGATGTTGGTCGCTATCATCGATTAGTTAGGAAGTTGATTTATCTTACTGTTACTCGACCTGACATTACTTATTTAGTTGGGTCGTTAGTCAGTTTATGCATGCTTCTCGTCAACCCCATTTTGAAGCAGTTTGTCGTCTTCTCCGTTATTTGAAGGGTACTCCTGGTCGTGGTTTGTTGTACAAACCGTCTCATACCTTGTTTGTCATTGGTTTTAGTGATACTGATTGGGTCGGTTCTTGTTTTGATTGGCGGTTTGCTTCTGGTTACTATACCTTTGTTGGGATAATTTAGTTACCTGGCATAGTAAAAAGTAGATTGTTGTTGCGTGGTCTAGTACTGAAGCCGAATATCGAGCTATGGCTCATACTGCTTTTGAGATGCTTTGGGTTTGCTCTCTTTTTACTGATTTTGGTCTTAACATTCCTACTTCTATGGATATGTATTGTGACAATCAAGCTACCATCTTTATTGCCAACAATCCTGTTTTTCATGAGCGGACAAAGCATATTGAAGTTGATTGTCATTTTATTCGAGATTTGTTATTGCGGCACGAGCTTGCTACTCTTTATATTCGCTTTGATGATCACCTTGGTGATATTCTTACGAAGCCTTTTGCTCGTGCTCCTTTTCAATGCCTATCTTTCAAGTTGGGCATGTTTGATCCCTATGCTCCAGCTTGAGTTGGAGTGTTAGCAACTTAGCATTGTTCATATATTATTTTGTTTATGTTACAAGGGCACTTTTGTAACTTTTTAACTATTAATATAATAAGGGCTGATAGGGTTAGAGTAATGTGATTTTGCTCTCTAACCTATAACCCCCCGCTTCGTTTTCTTCTCCTTCTCTTTCTCTTCTTTCTCTCTTCTTCTTTCTTCTCTTCCACTTAAACCCTAAATCTATCACACAACTCTCTTTAATTGTGTAATGTAACAAGTGAAATAATAATCGGATTGCCTTTTAATATCCAACATAAACTTTTGGTAAGATTTTACTTTAGAAAATAATGGGAAAACAAAAAGAAGAACTAAAATCATAATGCAAAACTTAGGTTTTCTAGACAATTGTGTTGCTTCAGTTAAAATTGAATTGATAAATGCATCTCGTTTGAACTTTAAACTTATCAAGAAACTTTATTCCTTATAAGGCTAATCACATTCTCAAAACCCTCAACTAAATCCACATCCTTAGCACTATCCATAAGCATGCTCAACACATCAACTACTAGAACAAACAAAAAAGGAGACAATAGATCATCTGTCTTAAACTCCTAGATGCTTTGAATGCTTCACTTGGCTTATTGGTGTAGCAGAAGTAGAACAAAAGAAGAGCACCGTCTTCTTATAAAAAATAGAATAAAAAAAATTAAAATAGAACTTTGAATTTTGATTAATGATCTGAATTGAATGGCTAAGTGGCCTAGAACCTAATTTATAGAAAACCTAATTCTTGCAAAACAAGAAATAACAAAATAGGAAAACTAGGAAATAAGGAATCACCAAACCCTCAAAACACTTGGAAACCTTCTAAAATTGACCCCAACTAATACTAATAACCTACAAGGACTCAATTTTGACTGCTAGAACCCTTAAAACTACTAAAAATAAGTAAATAAAACATTACTTAAAATAAAAACGAAAATTACATAATTAAAAATAAAAAGTATTAGACGGTCGTGATTTGCCCGGGTTCTTTGTCCTACATCAGGCTCCTCCACTTGAAGAAAACTCGTCCTCGAGGTTGAATTTTGGTATTGGAGTCTTCCAATCCACCGAAACAAATATTTTGAAAATTTTAGTTTCCACCACTTTTTTTTTCCATGTTTGCACTCCGAAAATTGCGCAATCTTAAATATCTTTACATTGGCTTTCTACTTATTGACGAGATGCACCAAGCAATGATTGACAATTAAATTAAAGTTTTCAACCTTAATGAAATCAAAGCTGTGCAGCATCTCAATAGGATTTTGCAATACAAGCTTATCTTGTATTTAACAAGTTTATCCTTCACCAAGAAATCACTTTTAATAGAAGCATTCTCAACTTGTTCAAAAAATTTCAACTTTGAATCTTCCATATCTCCATGAATTTCTTGTGAAATATTATCTTCCATAACTTCTTGAGTAGGGTCAACGTTGTCAAGCAAAGAAACTCCTTCATCTGCTTCACAAATATATTCTTGATGCCCACTTGGTAAAATTTGTTTCGGTATAAGTTTCTTCATTCGAGGCAACGTGGTGGTTGGTTGAATGTAAAATTTCTTAACATATGCTTGCGTCGAACGATTCCCTTGGTTGCAATTATGAGATTCTTGGAACATAGCTTGAGCATAATTGACTGGTAGAAATTTCCCTTGCAACAACTTCTTCATCCGTGGCCAAGATCAAATTGGTTGTTTAAACTGTTGCCTCCTTAACATTTGTAGTTGTTCCCACCAATCTGAGGCTCTTCCTTGTAGCCTATACTCAACAACTTTCACTTTCTTCTCCTCATCAATTCCCTTGTAATAAAAAACTTGTTCTATCTTATTAATAAATTCTTCTATATAAAGACCATCGGAAAAAGGAAGATCCATCTTCATACGAAATTCTAGATTTGGTGTACCAACTCCCATAAGCACGTGTGTATTCCCACAACCAGGTAAATCCTGATTGTATTTAGGAATTAAAATACATGTTAAGGCTTGTGAAGGTTGAGTGATAGCCTCCGTTTGTTGAGCCAGTTGGACCATTATAACTTCTTGCTGCTGCGACATGGTTGTCTGCTGTTGTTTCACAGCTTCAAACACATCCCAGGTAACCATTCGTTCCCCTTGATCACCGTCCATGGGGTTGACTTTGATACCAACTTCGCGTAGTGGAAGTAGAACAAAAGAAGAGCACTATGTTCTTGTAAAAACTAGAATAAGAAAATTAAAATAAAACTTTGAAATTTTATTAATGATCTGAATTGAATGGCTAAGTGGCTTAGAACCTAATTTATAGAGAACCTAATTCTTGCAAAACAAGAAATACCAAAATAGGAAAACTAGGAAATAAGGAATTGCCCAAAATTACCAAAACTATTAAATCCCGTTTTTAGACTTTGTAGCCTATTAAAAAACTTCATAAAACCCTCAAAACACTTTGAAACCTTCTAAAATTGACCCCAACTAATATACTAACCTATAAGAACTCGATTTTGACTACTAGAACTCTAAAAACCACTAAACATAAGCAAATAAAACATAAACTAAAATAAAAATGAAAATTACAAAATAATAAATAATAAATATTAGACGGTTGTGATTTGCCTGGGTTCTTTGCCCTACATCACTTACCTTTACTATCACGGATAAAATTAGAAGAAGATAAACACCCATGAATACATTTTCTCCACCTACACCCCAAACCCTTACTTTCTAGAACAAAATCCACAAAATCCCAATTCACATGGTCATAAGCCTTCATAAAATCAATCTTGGATAAAATTCCTTATTTCTTATTACACCTATATTCATAAATTGCATCGTTGGCCACCAACACCACATCTAATCTCTGCCTACCCTCCACAAAAGCACCTTGAGAGATTGAAATAGTCTCACTACACGAAGCCTTTGCTTGGACAAATCTGACCCATTCACTAGATTCATTATCACTTTCAAGTGTTCCCTGATTACCTGTAAGAAGGGAATTAGTAGCTGTGTGAACATTTGAAGCTTGGGATATTTTGAAATATGCAAATGCTTGCATGATCGAGTCTCCTATTTTTCCATGAGAACTTGGAAGTGGTGACCAGTTTAGTTTAACAAGGAATCTGGAAAACCTATGTTTCCATGAGACCTTGGAAGTGGTGACCAGTTTAACAAGGAATCTAGAAAACCTCAGCTTTTGATGAATATGAACTCTTTAAAAACTATATAGAAGCTTTTGCTGGTACAAGATTCCCATTCTATTGCTACATTTGTCACCATTTGTCTCTTGTTCTCAATCTAGTGAATTGTCCATGGAATCACTGGTCTTTTAAAAGCTTTCAAGCTTGAAGTCTCGTCTCACAGTATCTTGACCCTTTTTCTGATGCTAGACAAAAAGAAATTGATCTTGGGTGAGAATGGTCAGAGGCGTTCATTACACCATATGTGAAACATTGTCTTTAACGGTATAATGTTTTACGCGAATTGATAATTGGTATTGCTTTTTTTAGATCCAACATCTACTCCTTTTTTTTTTTTTGGTGTAAAGGTATTTTATTCAACTAGATCTGTGAGTAGCAACTCCAATCAGATCAGCAAACAGCAACTTACAAATCCCACTAGAGGGCAAATCTAAAATCTGAAAATTACAATTAGTTTTCTGCCCTTCCTGTGCAAGGTAATCTGCACATTGGTTGCCTTCCCTCAGCGTGTGCTGGAGGTGGCAAACCCAATTCTGTGACATCAAAGCCCTGCAATCATTTATAAGGATTCCATCTGGGTGATGCAAAATCAAGGCTGTATTAATCAACTCAATCGAAGATTGTGAGTCCGTCTCGATAATCATTTGTCGATATCCCAAATCCCATGCCAAGATCAAGCCTTGTTCTGGGAGCCCATAATTCAGCAGTAGCATTAGTACAGATGCCCAAATAACCAATGTATCCCTTCAACCAATGTCAACCTTTTTAACCAAAACCTCATTTGAGGAGAAAACAAGAATATCTAACAACAGAAACTAGAACTCA
The DNA here is from genome assembly GCA_039720395.1 of Liquidambar formosana. Classification (NCBI taxonomy): domain Eukaryota; kingdom Viridiplantae; phylum Streptophyta; class Magnoliopsida; order Saxifragales; family Altingiaceae; genus Liquidambar; species Liquidambar formosana. The sequence continues at coordinate 120,166 of JBBPBK010000128.1, read as the reverse complement.
TGTTCTCTGAACAGTGGTATTGCTTTCAGTTATAAGTGAATCAATAATCGCATCTTGCTTTAACCTTGTCTTTTTCAAGCCAGATTATTCCTCATGAGGACAATCCCATTGCTGTTTGCAGGCCTTTCCATCTTCTGGCAACTGTTGGCATGTATCAGTAATACCTTCACACAACATTTATTTGAAGATTGTGAATTAAGCTCTGTTTTAACTTTAATTATCGTCTTCTCTCTCTCTCTCTTTCATAACTTTATGGACTGCAATAGGGCACTTATACTTCCTGGCCCTTTTTGCTTAGCAACAGTGCAACTCTACTGGTCATATAAACACTATCCAAATGGGAAAGCTCAAGTCTCCTTACTCAGTATTTTGACCCTTTTTCTTTTGCTGGATAGAAAGGAAATTATAATAACTTTTACTTCGTGAGAGAATAGCTAAAATAATCAAACATTCTGTATTTATGACCACATGATGATGTCATGGTTGTATTTGGTTGGCCCGATAATTGAACCATTGACCTTCATCTCAGTCCCTTTCCAGTTTGTTGAATTTTCCAATATTTGAAACATTGGTTTACACATCTCAACCTAAAATTGTCTTTTGAGGTGAGAATATGATCATTTTGTTGAATTTTCTTGATTCATACCTATTATGGTAAATGCATGATTTCATGACAGTCCATAATTGCAATGGCAATGAAGGACACTGGGACATTTGGACATCTATCCGTTAAAATATATGGGGCCTATATTTATCAACAATTCTTCGAATAGTAAAAAACATATGGTAGCTAATGCTAGCCGAACTCTTTTATTATTTTATGTACATACTAGTTCTTTACCCTCTCAAGTTGCAATTCAGCTCATACTATTGAAAAAAAAAAAAAAAAACACTTTACGGTTGAGCAAAATCTAATTCTATTAACTTCATATGAGGTTTTGGTTAAAAAGGTTGACATTGATTACCTCGAGTGAGCTTATTTGGAACACTTCTTCTGCTTCTTCTGATATTTCATGTTGAATTGCTTGTGCGCTTTTCTTTTCTTCCCTCTCCACCTCTTCTACATTTTCTTCTTCTGACTTTTCACTTACTTCTTCCTCTTCTTTTTTTTCTTCTTCGTCTTCGTCTTTGTTGTCATCTTTGTCTTCGTCTTGGTCTTCCTATTGGAGAATAATTTTGTAAATACAAAATATTAGACTTATACGGAAAATTTAGATTTTTTGTGTCCATTATGACCTTAGAAATATCTAGAATATCCTATAATCAAGCAGTCTTAGTAAAATATAGGGATGATGTCTTTTAGTATTCCAAGATCAGTTGAGTAAATTAGATGAGTCTAAATCTCTCCTAGGACAAGTAATAGAAGGATTTTCCCCCTCATTTCATGTAAGCCTCCAAGTAGTAATGCAAGAACTTTTGTACTGTACAATCACTCTCTTTTGTACATCCATATCATAATTAAATCGAAAATAAATTTGTTTTGGTTATAAAAGCCAATATCAAGTATTAGTAGTGCACTTACTACACCAAGATCCCGCTCGCACAAACCCAACCCACCCACTAGATTCATTATCACTTTCACATGTTCGTGGATTACCTACAAGAAGGGAATTAGTTATTGTTAACATTTGAAGCTCATGGAATTTTGAAATACAAATGCTTGCATTACCAGGAGTCTCTTATTTTTCCATGAGACCTTGGAAGTGAAAACCTCAATTTTTGCTTAATATGAACTCTTGAAAAACAATATAAAAGTTATTTGGTACAAGCTTCCTATTTTGTTGCTACATATGCACCACTTTTTACGTCATCTTAGTCTCATGAATTGTCCACGGAATCACTGGTTATATAAAAGCCATCTTACACAGTATTTTGACCTTTTTTCTGTTACTAGATATAGCACATGTGCGTTGCATGTGAATACTTTTATATAATATTAATTATTTTTAAAAAAATTTAGTATATGAAGGTTATATATTTTTCATAAAAAATCTGTATCTTTTTTTTTTTTTTTCAAAATTCCTATCTTAGATATTGGCGAAAAGAAAAAGGTCAAATGACTTGTGTGGTGCAAGAAGAAAAAAAAAATCGTAGAAGAACAACTCTATGTACCTTGCTAATACCTTGTAGAATAAAACAAATAGCTTTTACGAAAGTGAAAAAAACAAGAAGGATAGATTGAGGCAAAACTCCTAATGTTGCATGTTCACTATCAAAATTATAGACAATGCATGCATGTTGGGAAGCAGGAAAAAAGGAAGAGAATGGCATCTCTTCCTTTCATTGTTCTATGAATGTAATGACACATTGGGATTCAAAATTCAATTTAATAAATAAGAAGTTAATTCATAAAGGATAAAAAGGTCTTTAATAATTTAAATATGGGTAAAATAGTCTATCAAAAGTTTTTCAGGTTAAGACACTGTTAGAAGTATTATAGATTAGACAAATAGAAAATTTTGTAAAGAACTTCAGATTTGGGTAAGAATAGGTGGATCATTAAATGTGAAACATTCTTTTAACTGTGTATATTGTTATAAGTGAATTGATGATTGGTATTGCCGTATTGCTTTTTAAAGATTTAACATTAACTTTGGATAAGATTTTACCTTAAATATATGTTTTTTTTTTTTGTTTAGTGTGTGGGTGTGGGGGGGGACATCTAACTTTAGAAATTAGAACTCCGGTTCTATAGATAGTGGTATTGCTTTTGGTTATAAATGGATCGATTATTGCATCTCGTTTTAACTTATTTCAGAAGCCTGATTATTCGTTATGAGAACAATCACATTCCTGTCTACAGAATGTTCTCACATTCCTGTCTACCGAATTTTGCATCTTTTGGCAACTATTGACATATTGGTAGTACCTTCACATAAAAATGATTTGACGATTGTGAACTAAGCTTCGTGTCAACTGTACTTATCATTTCTTTACTTTTTGGAGTGCAATAGGGCACTTGTACCCCCTATCCCCCGACCGTTTAGCAACGTTACTGGTCATATAAACACTATCCAAATGGAAAAGCCTGAAGTCTCTTTACTTATTATTTCTACAATTTTTGTTTTTTTACTAGACAAAAGGGAGAATTTTAAAAAGCCTTAGCTTTGTGTAAGAGTAGCTAGTGTCATTATTTATACACTTTTTTCTTGCTGACATGAGACCTTCTATATTTGATGAATGCTCATTAACTGGAAAAGGGATTTAGATGCGGGTCAATGGTGCAACTGCTAGGTCAACCGAAGATAACCATGCCATCATTACATTGCAATAATTATAGAATGTTTAACATTTGGGGTAATGAAATGAACTGGTCTGATTCTTTAAAACATTGGTTTACATATCTCAACTTTAAATTGTGTTTATGAGTTGAGAATATAATCATTTTGTTGAAGTTGCTAGAGTCAAACCTATTATGGAAAATGCATGCGTTCACGATAGTCCATCATTGCTTTTACAATGACGAGCACTGGGACAGGTGAATGCCTTGCTGTAAAAACATAGGGGTCCACAGGTCAGGGCATGTAGTCCGTGTCTTTGCTAGCTTCACTCTTTTATTATTTATGTACCTACTATTAGTTGGCTTTACTTTTCAAAAAAGATAGGACGAACTTTATGGTTGAAGAAAAATCTTAGTTTATTTACTTCATATTGGATTTTGGTTGAAGCGGTTGACATTGATTACCTCCAGTGTGCTTATTTGGTATGCCTCTTCTTTTTCTTCTTCTGTTATTGCATGTTGAATTGCTTTAGCGCTTATATTTTCTCCCATCTCCAACTCTTCCACCTTTGCTTCTTCAGATTTTTCACTTTCTTCTTCGTCTTCCTCTTCTGGTTCTTCATCTTCGTCTTCGTATTGCTCTTCTTCTTCTTCCTCCTCCTCTCCCTGCTTCTGTTGGAGAATTATTTTGAACATCTAAAAATGTTGGAATTGTCTAGAAAATCTGAATTTTGTGTATTCAATATGTATTACAGAAAAATATAGAAAATCTTATAATCAAAGCGGTCCTAATAAACCCCTTGGGCCACCTCACATGATCCCATGGTTCTCATGGGCCCTGGATTTACTGGTCCATGTGGGTTGTGGGTCTTGCATGGTCATGAGATTTACCCATAAGAACTTCCTTGTCACCCAGGAAAAAAAAACCCGATCCTTGTAAACTCTAGAGATGACGTCTTTTACTATTCGAAGAATTGTTGAGTAAATTAGGCAAGTCCAGAGCTATCCTAGGACAAGTATGGATAGGGATTTCCCCCGCTCACTTGGTGCAAGCCCCCAAGTAAGAGGGCAAAAGCATATATACCGCATAGTCACCCTCTCTTTTGTACAGCCATCTAATATCTAAATAGAAAAGGAATTTGGTTTATTTATAAAATCCAATATCAACTGCACTTACTACACCACACTCCCACTCCTGCTCGTGCAAACCCAACCCATCCACTGGATTTGTTATCATTTCCAAGGGTTCCCTGATTACCTGCAAGAAGAAAATTTGTAACTGTCATCATTTCTAGTTCCTGAGATTTTGAAAAAGAAAATGCTTGCATGATTGAGGGTTACTAATTTTTCCATGGGACCTTGCAAGTGGTGACCTATTTGACTAGGAAACCAGAAAACCTCTGTTTTTGATTAATACGAACTCATAAAAATTGAAGCTTTTGTTGGTACAAGCTCCTATTTTCTTGTTACTTATGTCACCACTTGTCAATTTATCTTAGTCTCATGAATTGTCCATGGAATCACTGGTCATATAAAAGCTATCCTTATGAATAACCTTAAAGTCTATTAGAAGACAAAAATGAAAATTTTATAAGAACTTCAGTTTTGGGTAAGAATATCCAGAAGGGTTTTATTATACCGAATGTGAAACACTCTCTTTTTACTGTGTATTGTTACGAATGAATCGAAAATCGGTATAGCTTTTTATGATCTAACATGTCCTTTGGGTAAGATTTCACATCAGATTATAGTGGAAAAAGATGACTTGACATTAAAAAACAAAAACTCTAATTCTCTAGAGAGTGACTTTGCTTTCAATTTATAAGTGAGTCAATAATTGCATCTCATTTTGTCTTTAATTTCATTAAGCCATATTATTCCTTATGAGGACAATCACATTCCCATTTGCAGCCATTTCCATCTTCTGGCATCTGTTGACATATCAGTAGTTTTCCCTTTACAACCATATGTTTTGAAGATTGTGAACAAAGCTTTGTGTCAACTGTAATTATCATTTATTTTTTTGAATTAAACTTTTGGAGTGCAATGGGGCAATTGTATTCCCCTCTGCTTACTGCTTAGCGACATCAAAGCTTAATTAGATAAGAGGGCAGAAAACTACACCACACTATTGTTGTGAGGACTAATTAGTTTTCTAAGTTCTTATATTAGTCTATGATAGGATGAAGGGTATTTATGTCATTATACTTAAAATATAAATAATAAATCATTAGGGAGAGAACTCAAGATCTCTCATTTTTAGTTTCAGCCATCTCTTTTTTCTCTTCTTCTTCCTTATTCTTTCTTATTCTTGTGAAACAATTTGGTATCAGAGCTTCTCTATCGATCTCTACGCAAGCAAATTTTTTTTAATTATAAAAAAACTGTATCAACACTGATGTCAGTGTATGGATGCTGAAGTCATTAGGGTGATTGGACCCCACCAACATGGTCGTCCACCCTAGGAGAACCTAGCTATGAAATTTCAGCCTGATTCAATAAGTTTTGAGGGGTTTTTCCTATTTTTCGAAAAATGGGGTGTATTTTTCAAAACCCTAGATCTGGTGATTTTGGGGCTGGGTTGTTTCTTCAATCCACAAAAGAGGATGACGCTTTGGTTTTAAAAGCTTCTTTGGAGTTTCTTTGATCAAACGAAGATGCTATATCAACTTTTAGGTCTTTTTGAGTAGTTTTCTGTTCTGCTGCTGCTTTTCTAGGTTTATTTATTAGTGGTGTGTTACTTTGTTTATGTGTTCCTTTTTTGTGTGTTTCCTTTCAATCAGTGTTTCCTTTATTTGTTTATCATCTTATTAATTGTTCCTTATTTAGTTATTTCCTTGTTTAGATTAATTCCTTATATCATTAGTTTCTTTATTTTATTAGTTTCTTTATTTTTTTATAAAATTAGGGCCACAGTTAATGAGAGAAGAGAATGAGAGAGGGAAGGCTAAAAAAGCATGCCACATCAGCGTACTCCCCTTTATATAATAGTATTGATTTCCTTCTTTAATTGTTTCCTTGCCTTATTATTTCTTTATTTGTTTACTTCTTTATTTATTTATTTCATTCTTTATTTGTTTCCCTGTCTTATTATTTCTTTCTTTATTTGTTCCTTTCTTTACTTTATTTCTTTATTTAATCATACAATCCTATGCATTTTACCATATTGTATTGCATGATTAGGGTTGAACTCACTTGAACCTATTTAAGTACTATTTTAATTATAGCCAATAAATATGGGTGGGGGCCGATTTTTGATTGGGCGATGTCGGATGCTTAACATCTTCCCAATGTTGTACCCTAGTTTTGAACCATGAGAATCTCTAGTTGTGATGAGTTAGATCTTGCTAGGGGTCAAGTTTGTTCCTAATCCGCAAAATAAGGTGGCAACTCCTCTCTGCGCTAGCCCTTGAAGTTTAGCATACTCACAAGCCCGTGTGTTAGAACGTGTTGTTCATAGCTCCATTGGAGCATTTGGTGACATTTTGGCAGGGTACCATTGCCAAATATAGTATTGGTCCTGCTACATATAGCAGTGCCACCAGAGATGCTCTTAGTTCATTGTATAAGGTCCCCCTCCTCTTATGTTTGGCAATTGCCATTAAGGCCATGTTTGTTTGGTTGGAATGAAATGGGTGGGAATGAAATCTGATTCCATACTCAAAATAGTCTGGAATGAAACGAGATTGAAATAAACATTATGAAATAAATATCATTATAATTCACTGCTACTATTTGATTTCATTCTCATTTAATTACCTCATCTAAACATGTTGTTTGAAATGAATTGGATTGGTATTCCATTCCATCCATTCCATTCCAACCAAAATAAAATAAAATAAAATAAACGATTAATACTCTATGGATATTTGCCTCCCTTGCCTTTCAAAAAATTTCTAACTTGTTTGTCTTCACTTAGGTTTGGACTAGGGTTGGCATAGGGTTTCCAAGTCCCAAGCCCATCCCATTGCCACACACACACATACACACATATAAAGCATGTGGAACAGATAGCAAATTCACCCTCCGCTCTATTGGGCCTGGATCATCTTTAGTCTTAAGACGATCAGATCCTCATTTGGTCAATTACCCACCATACACTTTAGGTGGAACCCATATCAGAGAGTAAGCTCACCATTTTTTTTTCCTTTTTTTTTTGTTGCTGAGAGAGTAAGCTCACATAAAATGGATGTTAGAGATTTTACATTATTTGAAAAGCTACAGTTTTCTCATCATTTTAGACAACACATGTAAATATGAGAGTAATTTGGCATCTTTCAGTTAGAATTTTTGGAGCATCAATAATAATAATAATGCATTAATGCGTACCTGTTCTTCGAATAGGTGTTGTACAGTGCTAATGAGAGCATCCTTCCACACTTCTTCATATAATACTATTTCAAGTGTTTCTAGCTTTGGTGTGCTTTTGAATGCGGGAGAGAATGTCTGCATTTTAGAAGACACGTCCAAATTCATTGTTTTGCACAAGTAGATATGGGGAATAATTTTACATCATATAGTTATAAGGATTTTTGGAGCATCAATAATAGTGCATACCTCTTCTTTTTCTTTGAGTAGGTACTGTACAGTGCTATTGAGGTCACCCTTCCAGACATCTTCATAGTCTTCTATGCCAATTGTTTTTAGCTTTGGTGTGCTGATGAATTTGGTAGAGAATGTTTCCATTTTTGGACACTCCACCAAACACAATGTTTCCAAGGATGGCAACTCAAAATCATAATTTCCCGAGTAGAAAAACCTAAGGTTAGGTAGATCACATAAGTCCACTTTTTCTAGCTGAAAGAGTGATAAGGCTGTATGTCCTTCATCAACAGGCCCTTCAAAAATCTTTTCCATCAAATTGCATCTTTCTACTATGAGTTCTTCTAAGTTCTTTAGCATTGGGAGTAAATTAGATGGGGCAACTCTTGACAGTTTGTGACATTCTCTTACTTGCAGGATTTTTAGTTGAGAAAAGGATTCATCTGGAAGTTGACTGTGGAACATCTCTTTCAAGTTTTCAACGTTGATAATCCGCAAGACCACCAAGTTGGTGAATGTAACCTGCAGACATAATTCTGTTTTGTTAATGATGATATACGTATTTTACACAAACATGACAAAACTTCAATTTTTCCAGACCCTTACCTATACACAGACTACACATATACGGACAAATACATGTGAAAAAGCTTTCTATTTTATGATTAATTGATTACTATAAAGTAGTAATCAATGCTAAAGAAATTTCACCACCTTTACATTCTTAATACTATGTAAGAAAGCTGTAAGCTTGATGCACATCACAAATTAGACAATAATTGTTTGAAAGATTGGATAAAAAATGCGTACACCTGTACCTATCGACATGTCATTAACCAACCCTTATTTTTTGGCTTAACTTTAACCAACATTTCGACAGCACACTAAGCTTATGGTGAACTTGAGACCCTGTACTGCATACCTCTTTTATCAAAGAAAAAAGTTGGCAGGTTATTGTTAGGAGACTCTTGTATATATATATATATATATATATATATATATATATATATATATTGTATTTTATGGGTATTTTAGATATTTCTCTTCTATAGGGTTTCTTATGTCTATATACCCTGTAATAATCTGATTAAATTAATGAGAATTCAAACTTTCATGGTGTCAGAGCAGTGAGGGTTAGCAACATCGTCTCTCTCCTTTGCAGGTGGTCCCACTTCTTCTCTTCCTTTGTACAAATCAGAATCACAACCAATCGTGGCTTTATTTATCAGCAAACCCCAGTCATGCCCTTGTTCTTCCTCTGACTTGCATCGCCTCAAGGATCGAAGCCTCGTCGTAGCCTCACAAAGCCTCATCGCATTTGTTCCCAAGGATCGAAGCCCTGTCGCAGCCCCTCGCAACCTCATGCAGCCTCGTTGTAACCTCTCTCTTTTCCTCGAAGCCTCGTCTGTCAGTTTCTTCTCGTCACAGGTCCTCTACCAGCCCCATGATCCATTGAAGACACTTCCGTCAGTCGAAACCCACAGCAGCAGTAGATCTCTTTCCACATAGCAATCGATCCATCTTCAGTTGCACACAATCAGTCACACCTTTTGGCAGCACCACTCGATCCCTTCGAATTTGCATTCTCTTCTAAACCAGCCAGCCCTAGCCTTCGAGTTTGCATCATCTTCGATCAGCAAGCCTTCGCTTTCTCTCTCTCCCTTCTTGTGAGCTCGCAGCATCTTCTCCTCTGTTTGATTGGTGAAACACTGTTTGGCTTTGGGTTCTATTATCTACTTGTGAATCTTTGGCCTGTTTGGTTACTTGACTAAGGTTATCCATGGCAAACGGAAACTCAGATTCTCTTCAAGTCATTAGTGTGAAATTGACAAGTGATAACTACACCTATTGGGCCTATGTTATGAAAAAAAATTTGATGGGAAGAATATGTGGAGTTATGTCGCTGGAACTCTTAAGAAACCCTATACAAGAGAAATATCTAAAATACCCCTAAAATACAATATATATACAAGAGTCTCCTAACAGTTATATCTGCTAACATTTTACCACAGAAGTAAAGGTAATGTCCAGTGGAGAAGCTTGAAGTCCCCTTTCACTGGTTTTTGATCAATTTTCTGTTGCTAGACAAGAAGAAAAATCTATGAAAACTTCATCTTTGGGTAAGAGTAGCTAGAGGAGTTCCTTACGTCAAATGTGAAACATTCTCTTTTACTATGTAATATTATTACTAAATCAATAATTGGTATAGCTTCTTTAAGATCTAACATCAGTTCGGTGTAAGATCTCACATTACCCAAAAAAAAATGAAAAAAAGAAGGATCTAACATGGAACTAAATGGTGAGATGCTCTCTAGCAAATCAATGCTTCATGCAAGAAAAAGCAAGAGAGAGAAAATGAAGGAAAATCAAGTAAATTTCTCATTTCTAGGGAGAGAGCTTAAAGCTCTAAGTACAACTAAAAGTTGTTACAATTATGATAAAATGATAAAAAAAACTGACTAAACCAACTCTAATCAACCTAATTATAGAGAATTACAGGCGACAATTACTAAAATACCCCTATACAACTAACTAACTAACCATATAGACTAATACAAGCCAATACAAACTAATATATGCTTGTTATAAGCTAATACAAATTATTGGCAGCTTTTATCTAGGCACATCACTAAAACTCTCAGTTCTCTAGATATCGGTATTGCTTTCAGTTATAAGTGAATTTATAATTGTGTCTCATTTCAACTTTAAATTTATTAAGCCATTTATTCATTATGAGGACAACCATATTCCTGTTTGTAGACCTTTCCATCCTTTGGCAACTATTGACATATCAGCGGTTTGCCTTCACATAAATATGATTTGAAGATTGTGAATCAAGCTTTGTATAAAATGTAACAGCTGTCTTTTCTTTCTAGAGTGCAATAGAACACTTGTACTATTCTCCCCCCCTCTCCCCCCCCCCCCCCCCCCTCCTCCTCCCAACAGCCCTCCTCTAACAGCTTAGACTAACTGGAGTTTAATTAGATAAAGAGGACAGAAGATTCCACCACACTATAGCAATCGTTAGATATTGGTTACCAGTTACCACCATAATTATTGTATGACCCTTTTTCCACTCTCTTTGATTGTAACCTGTGTGCTTTTAATGCACCACTGCACCCTCAAAAAATTCTCTATTGAACTCATCAGAGCTTTTCCTATGGTGGAGAAAATTTTGAATGTTCTTGAATGGTTTGAAAATTTTAATAATTTAAATAAGATGATTTTTCCAATTTTAGTTGGGAATTATATTAAGGGACTTGTGCATCTACAACATGATGCTATTCTTCAGGTTTTCCTTGTCTTCTTTGTGGTTCTTTGTCTTAACCTTATATGTGAAACTATTGAGTTTGTCTGTGATTTTAATTGAAAATTAGTTCTTTTTTTGGTTTGATTGATTTAGTTTTATTAAACATCTTAATAACTTTTGAGGGGTATGTTGGTTCTCCCAGCAGATGTATAACCATAAATGTACACTGACAAAAACAAACACATGTGCATGATACACGTGCATTGATATATGTATATATGTATATGAATATTATATAACATGTTGGACAAACTGTAAAGCGGCCACTCCCTTGGGCTAGGATCTTTTTTAGTTCGAAAACCATCTAGTCCTCATCGAGTCAATTACTCACAATACATTTCTAGTGGGTCCCATATCAAATAATGGGCTCACCTGAAATAGATGTTAGGTGATTGGCCTTGTAAAGGACTCCCACTTTTTCAAAATAGTATGTCTCATCCTTTTATACCAGGAAATGCTACTCTTCCCAACTTTTTTTCCTATCTTTTACATAGGATGGGACCCATGTGGGTCTCACATGAGGTTGAACTGTTCACCCTTTTGTGAAAGGGGTGGAAAAATAGTTGGGAAGCATAGCATTGCCCTTTGTACAACACATATTGATATGAATATGATTAGTATTTGACATCAATTAATTAGTTATAAGTAATTTTGGAGCATCAGTAATAATGCGTACCCTTTTTTGGAATAGGTGTTGTAGGGTGCTATTGAAGTCACAGTCCCATTGCTCTTCATTTCGTTCTCCGGTTACTGCATTTAGCTTTGGTGCACTTGTGAATTCGGCAGGGAATGTCTGCATTTTAGGACACATCACCAAACTCAATGTTTCCAAGGATGGCAACTCAAAATCATAATTTCCTGAGCACAGAATCCTGACGTTAAGTAGATCTCGTAGCTTGACCTTTTTTAACTGAAAAAGTGATATGGCTATCTGTCCTTCCCCAATGAGCCCTTCAAATTCGAATACCTCTTCCATCGAATTGCATCTTTCTACAACGAGTTCTTCTAAATTCTTTAGCCTTGGGAGTATATTAGTTGGGGCAACTCGTGACAGTTTGTGACATTCTCTTACTAGAAGGACTCTTAAATGCGAGAAGAATTCATCTGGAAATTCACTGTGGAATATCTCTTGCAAGTTTTCAACGTTGATAATCCGCAAGACCTCCAAATTGGTGAATGCAACCTGCAAAATTAATTTCATTGTGTTAATGATGATATGCATATTCCATTTAGACAAACGTGAGAACACTTCAATTTTTCTAGACCCTGTCTATACACTGTTCTTAACGTACAGCTATGACACCTATTTATATTCCACCTTTTTTACATTCCTAGTATGCTATAATCAAGTAGTTGTAATCTTGATGCAAGCCACATATTAGACAAGGATTGTTTGAATGTTGGAATAAAATAAGAAGGGATACACTTGTAGATTTTATTTTTTATTTTTTTATAGGACATTTGTACCTATCTATATGTCATTAATCAACCTTTTTTTGGTTGAACTCTGACCAACATTTTGACAGCGTAGTAAGCTTAAGGTGAACTTGGGGCCATGTGACCACATCTCCTCTTTTATGAATGGAAAAATAAAAAAATGGGATGTTATATGTGCCAACATTTCACCACAAAAAGCAAAGATATGTCCTGTGAAAAGATAACAATTGAGGATAATATAAGAGACCAGGATACGTGTAAAACACGAGGATTGTATAAGAGATATCTGGATACATCTATCTTTTAGAGACAACTAAGATTTGGATAAGTTCTTCATTTCAAAATATAATGATTAAATAATCTGTCAATAGGAGGTGCTTGACCAAACTTAAGTGTTCACTCTCATAAAAGACCTCAATGGTATCTATTTATTTGTTGATAGAACACGCATAGCTATTATTGACATAACCATTATTTATTTGTCTTTTCATAATGAAAACCATTTATATAGAAAAAAAGTGTTATTTATCATACTGAAACATATGAATAGGCATATATGGTAATAAATCAAAAGCATACTTAGAAGTTCAACACAACTACTAGTATACATAATATAGTTACTATAGTACCTAAAAATTTTCAAAATTCTCAATTTAATCAGGCAAGAAAAGTAGAATGACTCCCGGAGTTGCCCCCAACTTGAGTCGGCAAAAGGTGTTTACTCTCTTAATAGGACACTTAACAAAAACTCGGTGCTTTCTCTCTTATGAGACCTCGATGATATCTAAGAATTTTTAATTTCTTTGTGCTTTTGTTATTCATATATGTGGCCATCTATAAGCTTGACAACTTTATTTTCAATTTTTATTGACATAACTATTATTTGTTTGTTTATTGTAATTTGTAAGGTGGAAAGCAAGGTGACTAAGTAGGCCCTAATGCCATTAGTTGGAATTATATATATATCCATGAACTAAAATATCCACGATATATCCGTCTATCTGGATCCCTCGATACGATATCTGACTAACATATCTTTTTCGCAAAATATCTTTATGATATTGTCGATATTTTCAATATTATTGATATGATCTCAATATATCTATAATGTGTGTTTTTTTTTTTTTTTTTTACATGGTATCGTCGATATATCAAATATATCAACTATATCAAGGATATATATCAATGATATCAAGATATTCATTTTCTTGTCATTGTGTTAAAATGATCACATCTTACTCTTTTAGTATTGATTTATATAAATATTTCAATTATATTAATGGCTTAAATTAGTGTTATAAAGTAACAACTTTCATTTACTAAAATATTTATTCTTCCACTCAGTGTGTCACACTTTTTATACCCTACACAATACATACTTATCTAATACATATTTAAATTGCAATATTTTGATTCTAAATTGTTTGTTAGAGTCTAATCATTGTTCTCAGAGTTTCAATGAAAATATGTGTTTAACTAACAATATCTGTCATATCTTTGAACGATATTGAAATTTTCGATATATCCTTTGATATATATGATACATCTGTGTTTTTGGACTTTCGGTATATCCATCGATATCGATATTTCAGTTCTTGTATATATCTAAAAATTGCCATCTTTCCAAATTGAAACCATATATATATATATACATCTGGTACCAAATGAAAAGCTTATTTAGAAGCATTTCATATGGTTAGTGAATTATATGTTGGAGATTGTAATTCATAATTTTGTTATATGCATAAGTATTTAGTAGACACATTGGTACATTAGTAGACACATTAGCCTAGTTCATGTATTGGGTATTAAGCGTGGTTCTTGAACTATTTAGTAAGTGGGTTCATGTATGTGGCTAAGTTTGTGGTTTAGGTTTCTAGGGAAGCAAAATGTTATTGGGTGATATTTTAAGTAATGTATCTACAAGTGCTATATAAAAGGTCCTATCCCACTCACAATGTAAGAGACCTAGTATAGTGTAAGCAACTCAGTGGAAGCAAGTTATAAAGTCTCCTATTTTGAGTCTCTTGTGGTTTGTGTAGGAGCTCTGTACGATCCTTAAGGCATACATCTCCCTATTTACTTTAACTATTTGCGCGTGCCCACCATATCCCCAACATAGTGGTATCAAAGCTTCTGTTGTTTCCAACAAGTGGTATCAGAGCTAGTGGCTAACGATCCTAAAGTTATCAGAGCCCAAATCCAAAGATCCTAAGAGCTTGTCTTGTTTACCCCTTGGAGTTATTTTATGGTTGTGAGAGGTCCTACTACATATTTGTTGTGAAATACATTAGTGTTCAAAGTCAACAGTTCCTTTCTAGATATTCAGAAAGGCTAAATTTGTTGGAAAGGCCTCAAAGAGCCTAAAGTAGCAAGATGCTATGTCTTCACGCACTATTATGAGGAGGGTTACACATACCTTGTTGTTGATGAAAAGGACTACATACTCTCTATGATGTTGTGAAAAGAAACACACACCTTGTGATGTGATGAAAGGGATTATACTCCTTATATCGTTAAGGATAGGGTCACACATACCCTACTGTGAAGGAAAGAAGAAGATAATTTTCTTACTTAATTTATTTATTGCAGGTATTCATGGAGAACAGGAGATTTCAAGTCTCAATTTCGTTCAGGACTATGTTGGAAGATATCTAAGAGAAGCTAGATTTACCACCAGCGTTTTTCATCTGCCAAAAGTATAGATTAGAACGTGCTCTAGTTTATCAAGTGAAATTGCAAATTTTCCATCAAGATCATGCACAAAGAATTTATGGAAAGATTGCCAAAATGAAGGAAGCCGAATTGGAAGCTACGTTTGAAGCGATCAAACATTTGAAGCATTTCTACAATGTTAAATCTTGTGATACCAATCTTAGTGCATTAATTTGAATATTTGGAGTACATGATGAGCATCTCAATCAACTCTATGAGAGAGTACTCAAAAAGATTTATGAATTGAAGACAAAGTTTGCTTAAGTTGAAGGCAGTGTCAATGATGGAGACAATATGAAGGAGTAAATGGAATTTTACAAATTATGAATTAGAGAGAGAAAGGGGGGTGTTGGAGATTGCAATTCATAATTTAGTTACATGCATAAATATTAACCTAGTTAATGTATTTGGTATTAAGTGTGGTTCATGTACTAGTTATTAAGTGGGTTCATATATGTGGGTAAGTTCATGGTTTGAGTGTCTAGGGAGGCGAAAGGTTATTGGCTGATATTATGAGTGATGTATCTACAAGTGCTATGTAAAGGGTTCCTACCCCCCACACAACGTAAGAGACCAAGTATTGTTTTAGCAACCAAGTGCATGGAAGCAAGTTACAAAGTAAGTCTCCTATTTTGAGAGTCTCTTGTGGTTTGTGTAGGAGTTCTATACGACCCTTAAGGCGTACATCTCCCTATTTACTTTTAAGTATTTGTGTGTGCCCACCATATCCCCTAGATAGTGGTATCAAAGCTTCGTTGTTTCCAACGTTATATAGTATTTACTAGAATTTAGACGAGTGTCTTAAATTGAACTCAAGCATGGCGTATAATACCTGCACGCTTTACCATCTATCTTAAATGGCGTCTTCACCATCAAACCTCAAATCTCACAACAAAAAGTGTAATAAACCTTTACTGAGGGAATCAAAGTTATTAGATATGATTAAAAACTCCTTCATAAAAAAATATGATTAAAAACTCAATACACATGCAAACACCCACATAAAATCTGTACCTTTTGCTCAAAGAAACGGTATAAGGGATCATGAAGGTTGGCCTCTTGAGGTGACTTTTCGAATATCTCATCATTATCATCAAAGTTGCCCTCCAGAGGTGCCTCTTCGAATATATCTCCTTTTATTATAGGCTTTTGCTGGATTGAAAATCTTGAAGTGAAAATCTTCATGGTGGGACAGCCCAATATCAACAAAACTTGTAAGGATGGGCACCAATTTAGCCCACATCTGTCAGTGCAGATCATGAAAGCAATTAGTTTTGGTAGATTTTTTAGTTTAAGAGTGTGTAGCTGAGGAAACTCAATAATCTCTCTGCAATTTTCATCTCCTCTTTCCATTGCAATTATGGTTTCCATCATCTCACATGAATCTATTTCTATTTCTTGAAGTTGCACAAGATCGCTGGCTATCGAAGGTGAGAATAGACTCTTCAAACTATGGCACATATAAATGTCTATAGAAGTTAAATTTTGGAATCCAAGTGTTCCATGTGGATACTTGTCCCACCACATATGCTTTAACTTAGGCAGTTCCCATAACCGCAACATTCTTAATTGAGACACTGTTCCAGTTGCATGTCCTTTAACTTCAAGTATCTCTTCCATGGAGTCACAGTGTCCGATATTTAGTTCCTCCAAACAATTTATGTACGGAACAATGTTGAACACTTTGTGACAGTTGACGACTTTCAGGACTTTTAGTTGAGAAAAGGACTTGGCTGGAAGCTGCGGTTGCCAAATCTCTGCGAAATTGAAACCGTCGAGATCACCTTCAATAATCAATTCCTCCAAAGCAGGGAATCCAACCTGAGAAATTTAGCTTAGTGTGTTACTGATTTAAATATATTTTGAATAAATAAAATATATTCTGTTATGGACTATGATTTTTTTTATAGGAAAATGATTACATTACAGTTCATTATTATAAAAGGATCTATGTAGCCCATAGGACATGTGCCCATCAAAATACTTTGGATACGTATGTCATCATTAGATTCAACTACACTCAAGAGTGAATAGTTTTCCTTAGATTTAGCCTGTGTCTGGGAGGTATATGTAAATTGTATATTTATGCATAGCAATCAGAATATCTAAGTTCCAACTTTACCACAATTATTTTGACTCAACCACACTACGATTCACTTTGGCAAGGCAAAAATAAGAATTGTAATCCCGTACTCCTTTGAAGCATGCAGAATCATGATCCAATAAATAGGAGGGACATTACTTTTTTTCAGATTCTCACCACAGCACATACTTTTGTTAGATGACTTCAGTTACCCAAAGTTGCCATCTGACAGCCTCAATAAGTTTCATGAGATTGAACCGCAGGAAAGCAAGGTGAGATTAGCATTCCTCTAACACCATTTTTGTGAAAAATATTTTCACAGTATTCCTAGCCTTTTGGTCAGATTTCCTAGGAAGCCAAAGCTTTCACTGTGACAGTTTCACACATTCCTCCCCAACCCCATGGGCACATTTTGTCATCCAGTGTGAATTGAATTATTTTATTATGTTTTGCATATAGTTTTGTAAGCAAATTCATCTTAATTTGTGAATGGTATAAATCAAATAGAAATGCAAATTAAGTAGGGTTTTAGACATTCTAAAAATCAATCCTTTTTGTGATCATTTTTATTTTTCAAATGATCCCATTCAAGAAGGTGAATTTGTATCTTCAATACCATGTAATTACAATGAATCCATTTGGACAACCAAATTGGCCTTTATTTATTTATTTATTTATTTTTGGCTAAGCGTAAGATAGAGAAAGGGGAAAGACACACGACCACACATTGGTATGACTGAATAGAGGTGATGAAGTAGTACATTCGATTGATAGGCATGCAATACTCCAAATTTCTGAAATATTGTGGCCCTGAAAAATTTTGAAATAATGTAGTGTACCTTTTTGTCGAAGAGATGTTTTTCTATCTGGGTATCTGGATCTTCATTCATAGCCAAGCACTTCATTTTGGAGCAGAAATTTCTAAGGTTTGGCAACTTCCGAACCTCCAAAAAACGCAAGTGTGGGAACACAATGTCACCCATTGATGCCGCTGTTGCTTCTTTTTCATTTCCAAATATCTCTTCCATTATCTTGCACCGTCTTACCTTTAGTTCAATAAGTTTCGAAAGATCTTTGGCGATGGAAAGTGAGAAGAGATTTTTCAATCTATTACAGTCTTCCACTTGCACAACTCTTAGGTTACGAAAGCATACACGTTGAGCCCCATTCTTCCACATATTTATTAGTGCAGGTAGTTTACTAAGCCTCAATTCTTCCAATTCACAGAAGAACCTACTTGAAATTTCGTCATGCCGTTTCCCTTTGAAGTTTGCAGGATCATAGTGAATGAACATCCTCAAGATAGAACTGGCGACATGTGATTCTCGTTTCGTTGCATTGAAGATATATTCTAACTCAGCGCATTGTTCAACATTAAGAGACCTCAAGTTTTGAAAGCGCTCTCTATCCAAGTCATAAAGTACGTTCTTTAAACCCTTCGTTTTCATCAAGTGCAGATGTTCAGCTTTCTCCAACAACACTTCAAGTCTATTGTTTAAAGCAGTGCTTGAGTTGAGTTTGAGTTTTAAGATTTTCGAGTATGATGGCCCATCCAATAGCTCAAAATTGGTGCCTATAGAAATTTTAAATCTCAACAAGTTTTGGAAATCCAAATCTTCAGGCAAAAAGTTGGCATCAGGTATTTGAATTTCTAAATTGATCAAGTGAGATAACCGTTTCAGCTCTGCAAGGCTGGCATTACTTCCTTCATTGTCTTGTCTTTCAATATCCCAGTTGTGAAAGCTATGTGCCATGTACAGCCCTTCTAATTTAGATAGGCTTCGTATGACATTAGGTGGAATTGTTGTGAGTTTGTCACATTGTGTCAGATCTAATTGGCTTAGATGAGTCAGTTTGCCAATTTCTTTTGGCAACTGTTTGATATCAGAGCCACGAAAGCTGAGAATTTCTAGATTTTCTAGTTCTCTGATTATTGATACATCTTCCAAACTGCAATGCTTTAGACTCAAAGTACGAAGGTTTTTCAGATACTGAAGTGATGGTGGTAATGAAGAAAAACTCATGCTAGACATTTCTAAGACTTTGAGATATTTCATCTTCCGAAAGAAATTTCTAGGGAATTGCAATGGAGGATGGGGGCATTTTAATTTTAACAATAAAATTTGAAGATTTGGACATTCCAAATTATCAGGAAGCTCATGAATATCATCAAAATCTAATGAGATGGCTGCATACGGCTTAAATGTGTCCTTTGTTGGAAATTTCTTCCATCCTTCACCAGCTCTTACTAGAAACTTATCAGTATGGTCCGATGCTATTGATATGGCAACACATCGAAAAACATCATGCATTTTGACGTGCTCTTTGTCGCCACTATCTAGCAATAAACAAGAAGATTTTAGGTCATTGGCCAATTTATGTGCCCGGTCTCTTGCCTCTTCCACAGTTTCAACATCTTGCAACCAACCCAGAACCAACCCATATCTCATCAAGTCTTCGATATCTATATTACAACGTTTAGGAAAGAGACAACAAAGCAAGAAAAATGATTTGGCTTCAACGCTTTCTAAATGATTGTAACTCAATGCTAGAGTTGAAAAAACCACCTGATTTGGAATTCTTGACTTCTGTAGTCTATTACGAGTGTCATTCCAATGTGCCGAACTCCTGTTCTTCAATTCTCTTGCAACTGTCACGATCTGGATTGGCAAGCCTGCACATGCGTTAACTATCTCAAACGCTGCAGGTTGATTCTGGGAGACATCAGAGTCACCTGCCATCTTCTGAAATAAAATCCATCCTTCTTGATCAGATAAGACTTCGATCAAGAAATTTTTTGTAGTGCCCATCTGATTGCATACATGTAGGCTACGAGAAGTTAACACAACCTTACAAACCTCGGCTTCAAAAAAAATTCCTTTAGCCTTCAACTGGACTGTTTCCCAAATATTGTCCAATACTATCAGGATCTTCTTCTTCTTATGGCTCGTGGAACTCTGATCAAGCTCCTCTGCAATTTTACGTCGAATTTCTCCCCAGTTTGGAGTCCGGGAAACCTCTGCCATCACTACCGCATCAAACAGATTATCTTCTTTTGCTTGTTGGATAACTTTGTTTGCAAGGGTGGTTTTACCCACTCCACCCATGCCGTATATCCCAATCATATTGCTCTCATCATCTGTTAATGCTTCCATGATTGCTCTAAAAATCAACCTTCTGGATTCAAAGACCTCTGCCAAAGTGTATACTCTATTGAAGCTGTAACCCTTTCGTTTGAGCTCATCAACAACTGCTGCCTTCTTTAGAGCACCCCTGTTTCTTTGGTAGCGCAACTTCAGACTTGTTTGGGGCTCATCATGATCAAGAAAGTTGCTACACTCTTCTGTGATCTCATTCACTCTTTCTAGCCACTCCTGAACCTTTGGTAGAATCACTTCGCCATTCCTTTCATCAGCAGCAACTTGGCTCTTCACCTCCTCTCTTTTAACTCTCAAATTCTCAACTTGATTCTTCAAATCTTCAATGTTGCTTTTGTACCACAGAAAACCAAGTTGATCCCTGATTGGAGAGGCTAGGTAGTCTCTGATGTAGTCTTTAACTGGAGTGACCACGTACTCTCCGATTTTCTCCACCACGTACTGAGACATTTTCTCCAACAGCTGCTCTCCTATTTTCTCCACCAGCTTCTCCCCTATTTTCTTCACCAGCATCACCGCAATGCAGAAGGCCGCCATGGAAACGGCAATGTGCAGAGCCATTTTTCACCCCCTTTTTTTTTTTTTTTTTTTAATGCAACGACACAAGACCAAAACCACGACAAAGAGTTCTATTGAAACAAGGGTGAAGAAAACTAAAAAAGAGCTAGAGTATGATTAGCAAGAGAAAAAGGAGAGAGAGAGACTGGCATGGCACAGGATGACTAGCAAGAGTAAAGGAAGACAGCCATTTTTCACCCTTTAAAAAAAAAAACAAAAACAAACAAACAAACAAATAACACACAGAGAATGCAATGCAACGCCAAGACCACGAACAAGAGTTCTACTGAAACACAGGGTGAGGAAAACTAAAAAGGGACGAGAGTTTCAAAAGGACAAAGAGACACATTAATAGATGATTTTGCGTGCGTAATGGGAAAAAGAGAAATCGGTGGTAGATTGTAGACTACAAGAATGACGAGGTCACGAGGGCCAACTTGACAAGGATGATGAGACTTCAAATGGAAGATAGACTTGAGAGAATAGAGAGAACCTGGCACAGTATGACTAGAAAGAGTAAAGGGAGAGAGAAAAGACAGACTTGTCACTTGTGAGAGAATAGAGAGAGCCTGGAACAGTATGACTATAGAGAGAGAGAGAGAGAGAGAGAGAGAGAGAGAGAGAGAGGTGATTCGGGTGAGGAGTGTCTAAGACAAGTGTATGTGAAGAGATGTTTAGGAAGCCACTTGTGCTAGCCTAGTGGTGAGGGAGGGTGAGGTAAGGGCAAAGTTAGAATTTGAAATTATCCTAAGCTAGGGTTTCATCGTTCCATTATATAAAATTATTTTTTAGCATTTTTGCCCATAACTCCATGTTATAAAAGTTTTTTAACAATAGCCTCATAAACAAATTCATTAACCTTATAGCCCTTTTTGACTATAAGCTGACGGAATTATCCTTATCCCGCAAAAATATCATTTGTCTTATATCTCTCTCTCCATACGAATGATGTCTCTATCTCTTCCGACCAATAGATCCATATTTTTTAATTCTAGCCATAACCACTCGACTCAATTAGTCGACCTAATTCTTACCATTTCCAACCTTCGTCCCTACTTCCAAACCTTCTATGAAAACCACGATCTACTCTTGCAGCTTCTTCACACCCAAAATAAAAATAAAAACTCATTTTTATGTAAAGAAGAGTAATATGTTATTGAAAATTTTCTGCATAAAAAAAAAAGAAAGATACATTTTTATGTAGAGAACAATAACATATTACTGTTTAATAAAAGATAATAAAACAGTAACATATTTCTGTTTTACAAGATAATTTGCAAAATAACAAAATAGTAACATGTTATTGTTTAACAAACTCAATGATGTTTTCACATGGAAATTGTGATTAGTTCCATGAAAACATTTTATATGTTTCACAAAATCTTGAGAAACTTAGAATAAGTAGGGGATTATAAGCAAGTCTTGAGATGCTAATAGAAACCTATTTTTGTGTAAATAAAAAGTGACTTAGACATAGATGATCTTGGCTTGAGAGCTAAGACCCAGAACAATACGTTAAGACAAAATCTTCCCTAAGTTAAAAGGTAGAACACACTCCGAATACATATAAAAAATAATTTGATGTGACTTGTCCTAGTGCTATAGCCCGGCCTACCCCTAAGGTAGCTTTGCCCTGTTGAGGTCATGTGTGGATTTTTCCCACATTGGAAGAACATAAGAAAGTGGTTGACCATTGGACTCTCACGAAGCTAGGAAGGCACAGACCCTCAAATGCAGGCTCAGGTTGTACGGGAATGTGGTAACTCATGAGAGAGCAATAAATCAGAATCAAGAGGGAGTTGGATTCATTGTGGTTTACACATGAAAGGGAGATTGTTGACGTCATGTGTAAATTTGTCTCACATCGGAAGAATAGAAGAGAGAAAGTGATTTAATATACAAGTAATGGGTTCACTACTGAAAAGCTTAGGCCTTTTGTGTGGGTATGAGTTCTACACTCGTATATTGGGCTCGTTGTATTAGATTTTGGACTCTTCTATCTCCCCAAAACGCCCTTGGATGGGAGGTAAAAGGTGGGATTAGGATAGATCAAGTTTGAACTCCTCCAATTATATATATATATATATAAAAGATAGTGTGCGTCGTGGTCTAAGAAGCACAGATACGGACATGCTGACATAGCAAATTCTCAAAATTTAGAACATGATACAGCAATGATATGATATTAATAAAATGCATATTTTATGTATATAGCTAAATAATATCATATAGCTTTACATCTATCATTCAAAATACATCTTTTGTATTGTTTTTGGAAGGCCTAGTGAAGTTATTCGTTGTTAAAATGGGACAAAAATGAAAAAGGAAGAAGTAAGAAGACAAAAAAGATGGAACAAGAGAGGTGTCGTGTCTGAGGTGTGTCGAAAGAGTGTCATGTCCGATACGTGTCCGACACGGTCACGGCACCTCTAAAAGTGTTTGTGCTTCCTAGCTCTTAGTACATTTCAAGTTTTTCCTCCACTTACTTAGAGCAATCTCTTATAATAAGGTATGAAAATCAAATAAGAAAATAAGTTAAGAAAATCAAGACTCAACCACCTTACTTTTGATTAAATAAGAGAAGAAGATCGAAATAAATAAATAAGGTAAGCGAATAATCTCTTGATGGTCAAAAGCACTATGTCTTAATTTGTTTCATTGCAATCACGTGATTCGTAGTCAAAACATTATAATTTAAAAAAAAAATTTATTTATTTTATGAATGGAAGAGTGAAAAGAGAATATTAATTCAGCACACTAATAAATTAAAATTTAAAAGTTTGAATCCTCAAGTATTTCTTTTTTTTTTTTCGCACTTGGGTTAGCAAATTAGTGGTTAATATAGTTGCTTAAGTTAGTTTTCGAGTTTTGTATATGAAATACACCAATTAGTTCATAGAGTATTATGAGATTAGATTAAATTAGATTGATTATATATATTATATTATAAATATTACTCTTTCTGTCCCACAAATATAAGTCATTTTTTGCTATATCTGTTCCAAAATATTTGCCTATTTTGAAAAGTCAAATGATAAAATTTTTGAGCTTTCCTATATTACCTTTTATTATTTCAATATATAAATTACTTTCTACATAAAACCCAATACCAAGTAGAAGAGGGTGCTTTTGGAAAGATGGAGTTTAATAAATAAGAAGTCAATGCAATGATGGTTTTCTTAATTTGCGTATTTTGTCATACTTGATCTATTTTTATGGGATGGATAGAGTATATATTTTTATAGGAGAGAGATCCGTTTACACTCGGGGGTAAAACTTTTACTCTTACACCTCTTAATATCTTTTTACAGGAATAATATTTTGTTAATCCAATCGTTAGATTAGTTTCTCTATTCATGCACGTTATACATGTGAAATTTCAAGTAAATCGGATATTAGGAGTTATGTCATTCATAAAGTACCCCAAATTATAGTTTTATTTATAGGAAAAAAATGTGAGTTTACAGATCAAATACTTCCCGATATATGATTTGTTTGAAATTCAACACACATAATGTGCATGAATAGAGAACTTAATCTAAAGTTGCATTGGCGAAATATTATTTTTACAAAAAGATATTAAGGAATGTAAGAGTAACAAGTTTTATACAATTTGAAAACGGATCTCTATCCATTTTTATATTATATATTATTATATATATTATATATATGCTTGGCGATGTACTCAAAAGGTAGGTAACAGTTCCCGGAAAAGAGAACAAATGTGAAGACATAATTAAAACTTTGAGATACGGGCAGTCATATGAAAATGTACTAGGGAGTATTTTAGAGAGTTGGAGCGCGAAATTTGATATAGGCACCTGCATAGGGCATGCTGTCCATCACGTGCATTTACTTGGGTTTTTTTTTTTCTTTCAGCATGCACCATATGTGAAACTCACGGAGCTCAAGACAATGATATGAGAGTTTCCTTTAACAATGGTCCAATTGGCACGCATAATTTATAATTTCATATTTTACGCTTCGTGGACTTGACCCCTTGATTTCCTTCTACGAAATTTCACGCGGCAGCTGAACGCATTACGCATGTGACCAGCTACCAGTCTTATAACTTTAAGGGTTGTTTGGGAATTTCAAAAATTAGATCAAATTATATCTATTCTATAACTGTTATTTGGTTTTTAAATAAATTAAGTCATAATTGATTTGAAAAAAACAGTATTTATATTTTATTTTCATAACAAAGCTGAACTGTTGAGTAGGAAGAAAATACTTACCAAACAGTATGAAATCAAAATTGATCAAACTTATCCTCAACTGGCCAGGTTTTCAGGTTTGGTAAACAGCCCATTAGTACTTCTGTTTATTAGATTATTTTCACTACAAATGTCATGCTAGGTAGGTCCCTAAATAATTCTTCATCTAACTAATTGACGCAATCATTGTGATTTGTGCCCTATTGTGCAAACATAGGAAGAATTCATAGAAACTTATAAAAAAGGTAATGCTAGCATGACAGTCAAATCATTGTCACACGAGTTTTAATTCTCTTAAAAGAAATCCATGGTTTATTATTTTTCGTGGTTATGAATTGACAGTCTATCATGCCATCAGTTACCCTTATAAAATGTGTGTCCTCAAAAAAGCCTATGATCCCTCTTTTTATCTCCTTTTAAGGGTGTAGGTGGTATCCCAAATTCGGGATTTCCTTTTTATCTATTCGAAAATCTCGAATGCAAGTACCTAGCATTTTCCCTTAATTTTGTAGCCTCTCTTTGTCTCCCTTAATTATGTAGCAAAAGGCATGTTATTAATGCCACGGGGCATAAATGCATAATCATATGAAACAATGCACTTGATCAATCTAGCAGGCGTCATTTAAGCTCGGTTATCCTCTTGATAAACATGATTATTCACAAGAAGCAACTCATATGTTCACCACTGAGAACTCATTTATTTTTATTATTAGTAGGTATTATTTTTGAAACAGAGCTCAATGAATCCTTACACTAAACAACAAGGGTAGTCCATCCCTCTTCCCCTAATCTTTCTCCGCCCAATAAACATGGGTATCATCAAATTTCTCTCCAAAATAGAACACTGTTATAAAAAATAATAAATAAATAAATACAGAACACTAACCATTAAGTCACGAAGCCTTGGTTAAAGTACTACGTACTCTTTTGGCAGCACTCAAATGCGGCGATCTCATTTATTAATAAACACCACGTGACTTGACAAGTGACCGACCTAGGTCAATGCATGACAATATCAATCCAACAAACCTCTACATTTTTTTAGTATGTTTGTCGTTATTGCTGTATGTATGAGTTTTTATTGCACGCTTGTCTCAATTTAGTTGTCGTTAGTCAAACTTAATTGCCCCAGGTCATTTTTAAATATTTTATCTTATTTTAACCAATATATCAATAGGCTTTCACTGCAATGCCCCGTTTGCACGGTCTTCCTAACTAGAATATGGTGAACTTATAAATGCATTTCTCCAAAAGCATCCTGCAGGACATCTTTTGAGTGTGTAGACTTATTCATGCACTCGCAAGATAAAATTTTCTGAGAAAAATTTTAAGTATTTTTTAAGTATAGGTTATTGGTAGATCTAATCCGACTACGTTGGTGTCAATATTTTCTCTTATATAAAAAAAAAATAAATAATAATAATAATAAATTATTCTATGTAATCTATTTAATCCTTTTGTAAATTCATAATTTTACCCTTTGTTCAACAACACAGAATCTTACATCGTTTAACGTCTTTATTTCTTTTCTTATTAAGTAACAGACTGTCACCCTCGTATGAATCAATGGACTATCACCCTCACGTGAAGTTGTTAGCTTCACATGGTAAGTGTGGACAATACATGGTGTCTAGAACGGGGGGATTTGGGGGCATGGAAAATAATTCTTTTCTAGTCACCAATTTCGGTATTTGAAAAGAAAGGATTTATAATGTCTATTATTGCATTAGCCGAAAGATATTCTTAATCTTAGTTGTCTCACTTCATCATTATCCATAATGTCACAGTTAATTTCCAACTCAAATTATGTGCCATAATCATGATTTAACAACAATTTAAAATCAATTATCTTAAAATCATTTCAATTTATAATTCAATAATTGATCGTTAGAACAATGCAATCCATATAAATTAAGTTATAACAGATCACACAGTTGATGCATATGATTTCAATAAGATTACACCTACACTTCAAATATTAATAATTGCTTACAATTCATAAGGGATATATTGCAAAATAATGTAAAATGGATAATTTAGAAATTCATGGCTTAAATGTATAATCCATAGATGGGGGGAAAAAAATTCAGTTTAGGAGCATAGCATATCTTTTTGAAAATTATGATTTGGTTAGATTCAAAATTTGAGGGTCCTTTTATTCAAATTAAAACTGTTCACCACAAAAAATAACAGGTTAATGAGTAGCCAGCCATGTGTTCTTTTAATCTATACTACCTATAAAAAGTTGAATATGAGAAAAACTTTTTGTGTGGGATATTTATGAAAAGCAAATGAGACCACGACACGTGTATCTTCTCGGTAATGCATTCGGGTTATCCTTTGCCCTCGGTTACTTAGAACCGCCCTCGGGGCATTTGAACCCTCGGGCAAGCACGCCCTCGGGGCAAATGAACTCCTTTGGGCCACACGAGCACATGTCCCTCACGTGCGCCGAATTTGTCTTACTTCCCAAATCTGACAGGGGAAATCAGGCCGGGAGCAGAGCACGTTCCTGGGAACCGATTCAGGGGGTACAACTGTCAACAATCAGGCCTGTAACTCCGAAAGATCCGCGATCTGGTCTGAAGCCCCTATTTAACCATGGTTAGTTCGGAACCCTAAATTGACCACGGTCAGGTTAGGGTATTGGCCTAATCTGGAACCTAGCACTTGCCTATAAAAGGAACACTATTCATGCCAAAGAAGGTAGGTTCCCTTGGCACAAAACCCTAGAGATTCTCCTTTTCTTTTGCTCTCAAAGACTGACTTGAGCGTTGGAGGGTTTTAGACCGGGAAACCCCCGGTCTCCCCTAACGATCTTCTTTGTTTTCAGGTCACTGTATATCGCAACACCTAGCACTACTGTTCATCGGAGAAGCCCAACATTTCCGCACGTCCAGGAGTTATCTCAGCCCCTACAACTCGATCGGGCCGTAGTCGCGTGGCGTTCCGAATCTCTGGACCTCTTTTTCAAAGCGCTCCGCCGACTATCCGGACTTTTCCCGTACACTTTTAATTGACTAATATACCCTTATTTTAAATTTTAAATACACAACCACCCTTCTGCACTTTTTTAATCTTATTGTAATTAAATAGATGACAACTTCTATTGTAATAAAGTTTCATTAGAAGTAAAAATCTAACAAAATCAATATTAATATTTAATTCTTTAAAAATTATTTTTTCATTTATATTTCATATTTTTAAAAAATAACCACGTGCGACGCGTGTACCTACATCTAGTATAATTAAAAGTTTTGCAAGACAAGTCAATGGCATGAAGCCATCTGAGTCTTATTCTTAGATAAACCCACAAATATTGATTGTTACAAGAAAAAGAGCAGAGCTGGATTGTGGCTGCATGACACGTGTTCCTCAAGGTCCAATAAGGATGGAGAGTAAATGAACCAATAGGTGGCGGCCATGTGTAACAAAATAATCATGAACATGTGTCAAATCCCCTGTATAGCAGTTATGCTTAATCTCTTAAATTTCAAATTAATGGAGGACCAATAACTTCAAGACGTGTGTTCATAAAGGGTCTAAGGCGCATTTAAGGATAAACACGTCTTGTAAAGGATTTAAGAGGGAAGGGAGCCATTTTATTTCTCATGACATTATTATCCAGCATAAAAAGCTGCTCATTTGCTTGCCCTTTGGGCTGCTAACCGTAATCATTTTGGCTTTATCCCCTATGCTCAACACCCAATTTCCGTTCTCAATGTGGAATTGGAGGATGAGGGTAGGGTGGCACCTATTGTTCTTACTTTCCACTCTTAATATATTTTCCTTTAAAAAATAAAAAATAAAAATACAAACAATTTCAAATTGCTAAAAGAGAGCCAATAATACCCAGCCATGTGTCCAAATTGGTTCAAATTATTTATAAGAATAATATTGACCAATAAAAGTGGGACAAGTGTCTCATTTCAACATTTAAACATAGGGAAAACAAAGTTTATCTCCTTCAGCAAGTGCTCTTTGCAGATCCAGCAGATTTTGGACTTGTATGAATTCAAAATTAGTTCATATATGTCTTAGAAATTCAAGGACAAATTCAAATCGTGAAAGAAGAGAGGAAACACAGCTCACAATGCTAATGCAGTGTCATCCCATTGGTTCGAGGATCTATAGTAGACAGATTCAACTGCTACTGACTTAACTTCAAGGCAGTCAATTTGCTTCTAGAAAAGTGTGAAAAATGCACCACTTGGCAGGATATCATTGGAGGATGCAAGGTTATGATCAGAAATCTATAAAAGGATGCCAAGGCATTCAGAAAAAAGGTTCAACCATCAATCAGTTACATTTTGCTCCTGCAGCAAATTATCTACATTTCTCCTTCTATGTTTCTATAGAATCTTCTATCTAAATTTCTCCTTTTCTTCTTCTGATTCTCTCTCTTTATTTGTATAACTCTTCCTTTTATCCCCTATCTCCCTCATTTTCGTTTT
The DNA here is from genome assembly GCA_039720395.1 of Liquidambar formosana. NCBI lineage: Eukaryota > Viridiplantae > Streptophyta > Magnoliopsida > Saxifragales > Altingiaceae > Liquidambar > Liquidambar formosana. The sequence goes on along the minus strand of JBBPBK010000128.1, from coordinate 90,472 downwards.
GTTATAATACTATAAGAATATGGGTATACGAAATACCTTAGTGGAAATGAATCGAATCTTTATACTTTGATTACAAGTCCCACGCAATCACGAACTTTGAAGACGTACCCACTTGTCAATGGAGAAGGCTACCATCTCTCCAATAATATTTACACTTTAAGTTCTAAGGCTATGGTGATGGTTGCTAGAGAGATGAAAAACAGAGAGAAGAAAAGGATTAGGAATTATTCACATAACGTATGTTTCCAACACACACACACATACACACACATATATATAGGTATGTCTAATGTCTATTTCCAACAAACACAACCCTTTAATACCAATTTATCCATGTGGACGCTCCATGGGTTGTGGGTCGGGTCAAAACCCGATCCAAATACCAACATCTCCCACTTGTCCACTTTGGGCAGCATGTCCACTAAACGGTTTCTTCTCTATCTTGTTTCCAATCCCCTTCTCATACAGAAAATGGAGCGTGCAACCTGATGAGAAAGTGTAAGGTAGGAGTGCTACATTAAGTTACCATCTAATTAACATAACACATCACTAAAAAAATCTCGTCTATGCCCCAGACTATTCTATCACACCATATCAAGCATATTTTAACATCTCATGGTTATAATCCAAAAAGTCATGCTTAACCTCAAATAATGTATTCGTACTCATGATTATATCAAAACACATTTGATATAACCGTCTAGACTATGAGCTATATGACAAAGGTATAATATCAAATAATCTTCCCTAGCTACTCATACCAATCGATTTAGACTTGACCGCTTTCTTAGACATGGTCCACTAGACCGTATCATTCGTGGCCCTTGGATTTCATGCTAAAGTAGCGACATCGAGTCCTTATTTCATAGCATAGTCCCAAGTTTAAAGGGCATAGTATAGATCACGATTTGATCTATTAGGGCTCACATAATGCTGGAGCAAGGATTTATCCAGTTATTCCTTTAAATGGTCGTCTATAGCACATGCAGTATGATATGTATGCTACAGCGGAGCTCCCACTAGATTTGGGCCTGTTACACTCAAAACATCATACGAATCTTAGTCTAGTCGCTATACAAGCGTCTAACTTGAGCTTCTTAACTCAGTCACTTATTAAGCGCTCGTCTAAGATCTCACATTTAACTCTATTCAAGTTTCATGAAATTGTGGAATCACTTTATGTGACTTTAATAAGTCTCATCTTAGCTTAACTAAGTCGACATTTCCAAAAATAATATTTTGTTCGCTCTATAAGTGCTGAAAAAATATCTATATTGCTCACTTTCTTAATGCTAAGATTATTGTCTCATCCTGCTTACTGTCTAAGCGCCAGGGTGATCGCCCGTGTGAGTGGGTCGATCTAAGCCTGGTGACATATTACAAAAATGTGTACACAAATGATATCAACATTCCATTAAATACAAAAGGAATGAATATCAATACCAAATAATAATATCAATCACAAATTAAATGTATGAGCATATCAAATCTTACAAAGTCTCATTCTCTTCACATGAAAAGGAAAAACATGTCTGGTAATTGGCTTAATTATAAAATTAGCCACCATGTGGGCAATATAGACATGCCTCAAGATCACTTTCCTTTGTGTAACCATATCTTTGTGTTTGGTTCTACCATAATACTAGAGATCATTGTAATACCCGCATTTTTTGAGATTTATAATTAATTAAATTTCAGCGCTGTGGATTAAAGTTGATTTTTGTGATAAAATTTGGATAGGAAAAGAAAACTAGAAGGACTAATTTTTATTCAGGTACACGACAAATATTAGGTTCATATTGAATATTTGAAGGGCTAGAAGCTATTTTCATTCAGGTTGTCGAAGGACTAATTTGAGGTAAGTGGAGTATGACATGCCACTTTCTTTTTTTGAAATAAATCATTTTAATTGTATTATGCAATCAATTTTTGTATCAATCTGAGGTTGTTACTCCAAGAGCCAAGTAAAATATGTTTATTTAATACTTTGTTTTGAATGATTCTCTGATTTGAATGACTAATTTACGAAATATGTTTAGTCAATGTATTTGATTTGATAATTAAATTTTGAATGTATTTAGAACTCTGGTTTTTGGTTGTCTGATGTCTAGCCCTGGTCAACAGGGGTTAAGTTATTAGCTTTTGGTTCCTTTTGGTTCTAATACTATGCCTCGGTCAGTAGGGGATAATATTGATCTTTGGTACGAATGCTCTGTTTAAGTCTCCTCTTGATAGGAGCATCGTGTTGCTACCCCCTTCTAAAAAAGGAAAGGAGGCTCTGGAAGTCGCGACCCTAAGCGGGACATTGGTCACCGCATAACATCTGGTGTCTCTCTCTATTTTTTTTCTAATCATCTAATCTGCTTTTGCTTTTTGGACTTCCTTACTAAGCGTGTGGAGTGAGGATTGATTGAAGGGTCTATTTATCTACAGTTGGTGATTTGGAATTGGTATGGTCTACGCTTTAAGATTACTTTGCTTTAAAGTGAATGTTTCCCTAAAAAAGAAAACATTAACAGAAAATCAGAATTCAAAGTCGCCATCAGTTATGTTTAAAGACGTAACTGATCGTTTTTGGGTATCCAAAAATCAGCAATTAAATCCGACTTGGATTTCAATGACTCCTAAGGTCTGTGTTACCTAAAGATTATGAATATGAAGGCTCGGTTAAGGAAGGGGAAGGTATTAGCACCCCTTCACACCCATGGATTGAAACCATAGTTGCCACGTTCTAAATTGCATTCTTAATAGTATAAAACTTTAAACAAATTCCCAAAATGAAGCATGCATATGATATTGACATTGGGTTGTGCAAAAATGTGGCCCTAACTTGATTTGAAAGAATTTATTAAAAGATAGTATTTGCTTTTACTTTTGAAAGATGCATTGAAAGATAGCATTTGCTTTTGCTTTGAAAGATGCATTTAAAAGGGTGTGATAACCCAATGTTAAACGTAAGTGTGTGTCATAAAATATGATATGTGCTTTGAATTTCAAAAGATGCAATTAAAAATGGCATACTTTTATTTCAAGAGATGCATGGCAATCATGGTATATATGAAATGATATAAAATTGGTGAGACTTGGATGGCACCTTAAAGAATTGAATTGATTTGGAAGCATTTTGAAGTATTGAAAATCAATCTTGAATGCTTTGAAGAATTTGAATGAAATTTGGTCCCTTTTTGTTATTTGAAACTCTAAGGGGTATTTTGGCCATTCTTAAAAAATTGGGGCTCAAACTAACCTTTTTGGAGTCATTTGAGACTCAGAGGGCATTTTAGTCCTTCTTGAAAAAATTGGATTGAATTGAATGAAAATTGATTTGAATTGAATTGAATGAATTGAAATGGTTTGAATTGAATTGAATTGAATTTGATTGAATTGAAAGTTGACTTAAATTTGGAATGAATTGAATTAATTTGGAATGCAAATATTTACAAAAAATTGGACAGCCTTTCAGCATATGAAAAATAAACAGTGCATTTTTTTTTGTTGGTAAATGGAACCATTTTTGATGAATTTCACATTGAAATGTGATGAAGATGAATAAAAATGACTAATTTGGACTATTCATCTGGTAAAAATCCTACAGAAATTTTGGTAGCCTTCCAGCGTCTCAAAAGTTATTTGAAAAATTCTGGGCATGTAAGCAACATATATTCTCATGGCAAAAATTTGGTAGTCTTTCCGCGTATGAAAATATTCCCAAAAAAATCAGTGTGTGTGTGGCATGCTTTTGTGGCAAATTAGTGTGTGTGTGACATGCTATTGTGACATAGCTAGTGTATATGACATACTTTGTGACATAGCTAGTATGTGTGTGACATGCTTTGTGACATGGCTAGTGTGTGTGACATGCTTTTTGACATAGCTAGTGCGTGTGTGACATGCTTTTTGATATAACTAGTAAATGCGTGACATGCATTTTATGGCCTAAAAAAGGTATACGACATGCTTTTGACATAGTAAGAGTACATGACATGTTTTTGACATAGTAAGTATGTGTGTCATGCTTTGTGGCAAAAAGTCGACAGCCTAATGGCAAATCAAAATATTTTAGAAAATTTTGTGCATTTGTGATATGTATAGGAAAAATTGGGCAGCCTAACTGTGAGCGCACTGATCTTCACTATGCGTTTGCTTTTACCTGTATTTTATCTGCTTTTGATTCTGATGGTGCTAACCCCATAGGATTAGCATATGAATAAGAGTCTCCACTTGGAAGGGTCCAGGACCAATTTTGTTGACCAGAGAAAGATTTGAAGTTAGGGTACATGTTGGAAATGTGTTAGGTACCCAACAATGTCCGGTAATAAACCAGCCCTCATTTTGTATTCATTAACCATATTTAATATTTTAATTTAATCTGAATTGCCTTTGAATCATGCAACAATTAAAGACACATACAAATGACAAATTAATAGCACAGGATAACATATAAACAATTGATGAAAAAATATAAATAATGATTAAAACTAAAGTGCGTACACATATTATATGTACACGTACATTACTAAATAACACCTCCACAAATGTTAGGTACCAAATTTAAAATATAATAAACTAAGAAATAATAATAAACTAATAACAATAAACTGACAACATCAATAAACTAATAAGAATCAGGGAAAGAAGTAACATGCGTACACATATGCTAGATATGCGTACGCATCACATGTCATGCGTACACATGATTACACATCACTGATTCATCTTCTCCACGACGAAACCAACTCACCCGCAAAAGGGGTTAGTCCAAACGAATATTGTATGTAACAAAATCACAATTTGAACAATTTATGCAATTGTACTATCAAGTATCAAAAGAAATAGGTTGATGTTCAAACCGTCCCTCAGGTCCACTGTTAATCTAGAACCACCTCTTCCGTTGAGCCAAATAAGCTATTTCCCTTCTTCACAAGTCATCTCTCTTTTATTTTCTTCCAATGCAACTTCTCTCTTTTTTAGTATTTTCCTTATAAGAACTCTCCTCCCCAAATCTCTCTCTCTTTATTTTCTCTCAAAGTCTCAACATTCCCTCTTGACCCTCTAATTTTTTGGTGTCTTTGAACTCTCCCAAGCTCTTGCTATTTATAGGGAAGAACTATTTATAGGGAAGAATCAAAGTGCAAGCTTATTCACTTATTTAATTTCCCTCACTATTCTCCATTTCTTTTATTTTTGCCATCCTACACTCTCCCATTTACCTAATTTCTCCCACCATTCCTTACTTCTATCCCTTCTTAGAGTGGGTTTCTCACTTTAAAAGAAAAAAGGTTGTTGAAACAATGAAGTTACCAGTCAATCTGACATAAGTTGATAGTCATAAGAAGTGAAGTTGACAGTTATTTTGAAGCAAAACAGCATCAGATTTTTATCGCTTAAGATAAATGGTGGATGAATCACTTGTGATAAATGGTGGATACACCACTTGGTAATGGTGGATGAATCACTTAAGATAAATGGTGGATACACCACTTGGTAAATGGGTGATGAATTTATTACCACTTCAAATGTTAGGCAAATGTGAGCCTATATAAAGAAGGCTTTGATTGAAGACAATGAATACAATTAAGAAGGAATGAGTTGAAATGAATAAGGGATGAATGAAAATAGTGAGAAAGGTGTATAGGGAAGACTCTACCCAATTGGTCTTATATACATACACACACACACATATATATGCATCTAACTTAATTGCTTGTTTTGCTCGCAAAAAAGAGACTAGGTTAACAATAAACATCACGGACCTCATCATCGGGGAACTTACCATCAAATTATAAGGACAAAATGGGATGTCTACACTAACAGCGTATCAAAATATTTTAGAAAAATTTTGTGCATCTGTGATATGTGTAGAGAAAATTGGGCAACCTAACGGCATATCAAAATATTTGTAGAAAAAATTTGTGCATCTGTGATATGTGTGTGTTTAGAAAAAATTTCGACAACCTAACGGCATATCAAAATATTTCTATAAAAAAAATTGCGCATCTGTGACATGTGTGTGTTTGAAAAACAAACTTTTGGGCACTATTTGGGAGCACATAGCAATTGGCACTATTTAGGATTGCACGCGCATGGATATTTCCAAGCTAAGCTTTCTTTCTTTGCCCTTTATATACATAGGAGTAATACCCTACAAAACAAAGATTAGAAAAGTTGATTCACAATTCATGCTATATATCATTTTTTTTTTTTTTTTTTTGGTATGACATCATAGCGCGATTGAAAACATAGTGATTCCTTATTTGACCTAAACACACAAATTGAGCAAATCTATTTGTTAATGATTTATATGCTTGCGCTAGGCTTGGTTCCACCTTTTGAGGGAGCTCACTACCATAGCTTTAGGGAGGGTTTTCTTGATAGATTTGCTCGATCTAATATGTTCAAACACAAACAAAAACCCCTAAATGATTTATGTGCACGGAGTCTACATATAATATGCCTCTTTCTATTATATATAAGTCCTTCCAAGCTTCAATGAACAAACAAGATTAGTAGCACAATTAAAACATATAAAATAGACAAAAAATCAAATCTTTATACCTTTCCTTTGAAACTTTCTTTTGCTTTTGCTTTGTATTGATTGCTTTCCTCGAATTACACACTTCGTACACACACAAATCACTCTTACTCACTAGGCCGAACCATAGGGGAGGGATTTTTGTGGTGGTTTGGTGTTTGGGAGGTGATTTGGATTGGTGGAGTTAGCTTGAACAAGCTTTGGAGTGATTTGAAAGTAAAAACTTGGTAACACAGTGCAGCTACCAGTCACACGAGGATACGTTGACAGTCAAAAGACACGAAGTTGACAGTATTTCCGTAGTAAAAATGCAGCAGTTTCTGTGTTCTTCCTAGCTACCCAAGCCCAAAGATGGAGGTTTTGTGTGGTTGGGTATTCTTGGACAGTACCTTGGAAAGGCATTTTGAGTGGTTTTGATGGTGGTTTAGTGGTGGTGGAAGTGGTAGAGGTGGTGGTGAAGTTGTGGAGGTGTGGTGGTGGAGTGGTGAGGAAGTGGTGGTGGAGGGAGGAGCTCCTCCCCTTTGGCTGGCCACTCTTGGGAGAGCTTCTCTCTTTAGAAGTGCTGAATTTTCTCTCTTTAATTTGGTAGAGCTTCTTTGGCTTTCCAAAGCTTGAAAAATGGATGGAATTGGTGGGGTATTTATAGGGAAAGTGGATGGTTCAAGTGTACACAGATGAAATGATCTCATCCTTCCATTCGTGAGATCAATGGCTATGAATTATTCTCATCACGTTCTTCAGGTTGACTTGAGAGTTGACTTTTTTTTTTATCAAGTTTGACCAAAGTTGACTTTTTGGGCTCCTCAAACTATGGACCCGCTTGCAACCTTTTTGAGTTTCTGAGCTCCGACTGAGATGCAGTCAGTTGCAATGGATTACTTTCATTATTTTCTTCAATATGCCTGCAAATTCAAATTTTTCTGATAAAGGTTGACTAGAGTTGACTTTTTGTGTGCGTGGGGCCTGTATAGACTTTTTCAATGTTCTAGACCTTAGATTGGGATGAGACTTGTTGCAAAGGTCTTGTCTCACTGTTTCCTTCTGAGTGACTGCAAAATTGACTTTTTCAACACAATTGACTAAAGTTGACTTTTTGGTTTGTAGTATCTTTTTCAGTATTCCAAAGCTTAGATTGTCATGAGACTACTGGCAGTGGGCTTGTATCGTTGTTTCCTTCCAAGTGACTACAAAGTTGATTTTTTTACCACGGTTGACTTTTTTTACCAGAGTTGACTTTTTTGAAGTGCATAATGCCCATAAGGGTAGATTGAGCTTGGGAACTCTGATTGAGGTGCTTCCGGAGGTGCTAGAAAGATTTCGACATGCTCTTCATGATTTGATTTTGTTTTGCAACTTTGATTTCCTTAACATGCGATTAAATGCGAAAACCCTGATTTTCAAAGAAGCGAAGTGAAATGCTCTAGTAATGGGGAATTTTTGGCAGTTGTGCTATTTCACAAAAAAGATCTTAGAATGTGTAAGAAAATCCATTCCCAGACTTTCAGAAATTTTTGGGGCGACTTATTTTCACACGTTTGTTCCAATGCTGCAAAAAAGTTGTGTGAGATTATCTAAGACCTAGACATTTTTAGCAGTTTTGCTATTTCACAAAAGGGTCTTAGAATGTGCCAAAACATCCGTTCCCAGATTTATAGAAATTTATGTTGCTGCTCTTTTTCACACATTTTCCAACGCTTGCCAGAAATGGCTTGAAACTTGAAATGGCTCCACACGGAGTTCCCTGACTCCGAATTGGGCATGCTACCAATCATTGAAAAGTTAATTCCAAACCCTTCAAGACCACTGAGGTCTCAACTCCTGTGCAATACTCGTTCTTTGGACGAGTTTTTGGAGTGGGGCTGTAAATGGTTTTGGTCTTCAAGTGACATCCCTTTGATGAATATGCTTGGTAAAAATGGGTTGTCTACACACCGTCTAAACCTTTAGGTCAATCTATTTGAGCCATCTGTATAGTTAGCCAGAGTTCAAATATAATTATTTTGTTATGATATGAATATGAAAATTAGTTTATGATGAAGATTAGTTTCTAATCTATTCTCTAATGTGAATTTCTGAAGTATCTGAATAATGGTTTTAATGGATTCTGAATATTTTATTGATAAATCTTTAGAATAGATTTTCGTTGAAAAGCACGTGATTTGTATAAATTAATTTTCTGAAAATATTTGTGCAGTTGGCTTATCTTATTCTCGTGTATGTTATGCTCACCCTTACAATTATTTTTCAGATCAGTGATCAGTGGACGGATAGTTAAATTGATGTGTTTGGGGTTTTAGACGACGTGATCAACTTAGGCTTTATTTGGAGGATTTAATTATTTATATACTTTTGTATTGGATGACTATTAGCGTTGTGATTTAATCTAATTTTTAGACTTGCTCTATAGATAATCGAAAAATTTTGAATGGTTTTATTTTTGAAATTTGGATTTAAGTTCGCACCTTTAGGTTTGTTTATTTCGAGTTTGGGGCGTGACAGAATGGTATCAGAGCTTAGGTTATGATTCTATAGACTATAGGATTGTAAGCTTAGACAATTCGAGTATTGTTAATGACAAGTCTAGGCTAAGAAATTGGTGGTTTAGATGCCCTTATGTTTTATGGTTTGTAAGGACAATGTATTGATAGCTAGTACTTGCAGGCTATGTTATTCTTTGTTTGATGTATTGAATATTTGGAGATGAAAAGAAAAAAAAAAAATTCTTTGTATCTCTAGCCTAATATAGAGTATATAGTTATGAGAAGATACGCTATTATTTTAGGTGAGGTATTTGGATTAGTAACGCTATTTGTTTTGAGAAGTCTTGATAGTAGAATATGCTATTGTGTGAATTTGATAAATTAATCAATTCTATGATTTATTTTTATTTTTTTAAAGGTAGAGTTGCGCATCGGATGCGTAGTGGGATTTATACGTGATGTTTGGAAATTCATAAGTTAGAATGATAATTTATTTTTGAAATTTCGAGGACGAAACTTTTATGAGGGGAGAATGTAATACCCCACATTTTTAGAGATTTATATAATTAATTAAATTTTAGTGCTATGGATTAAAGTTGATTTTTGTGATAGAATTTGGATAGGAAAAGAAAACTAGAAATAACTAACCTATATGGATTAGAAGTCCATTTACACGGGACTCTCACTCCTACTCCTGTATGTCTCTTTGTATCTATGTCTCTTTGTATCTACATATAGACAAACCATTGTATGCATAATTATTAGTATGTTGAGAAAGATGATGAATGAGGAGAAAACCGAGAACAAGAGAGATTTTTATTTATGGAGTGCCGATTGTCAAGAGAGTTTAGGAGTTGAGAGTGAATTTTGTGAGTTTAATATTCTTTGCATATTTTGAGAGTTTGAGAATTTGGGTACACGACAAATATTGGGTTCAGATTGAATATTCGAAGGGTCAGAAGCTATTTTCATTCAGGTTGTTGAAGGACTAATTTGAGGTAAGTGGGAATATGACATGCCGCTTTCTTTTTCTGAAATAAATGATTTTAATCGTATTATGTAATCAATTTTTGTATCAATCCGAAAATGTATTCCATAAACCAAGCAAAATCTGTTTATTCATTACTATGCTTTGAACGATTCTCTGATTTAAATGACTGATTTATGAAAATATGTTTAGTTAATGTCTCTAATTTGATAATTGAATTTTGAATGTATTTAGAGCTCTGGTTTGGTTGTTTGATGTCTAGCCCTGATCAGTAGGGGTTAAGTTATTAGCCTTTGGTTCCTTTTAGTTCTAATGCTCTGGCCTCGATCAGTAGGGGATAATACTAATCTTTGGTACCAATACTTTGTTTAAGTCTCCTCTTGATAGGAACACCGTTTGGACCTTCAGGTCAATCTGTCTGAGTCATTTGTATGGTTAGCCAGGGTTCAAATATAATTATTTTGTTATGATATGAAATTATGAAAATTAGTTTCCGATCTGTTCTCTGATGTGAATTTCTGAAGTATCTAAATAATGGTTTTAATGGATTCTGAATCTTTTATTGATAAATCTTTAGGATAGATTTTTATTGAAAAGCATGTGATTTGTATAAACTGATTTTCTGAAAATATTCTTGCGGTTAGCTTGGCTTATTCTCGTGTATATTATGCTCACCCTTACAATTATTTTTCATATCAGTAATCAGTGGACGGATAGTTAACTCGATGTGTTTGAGGTTTCAGACAACGTGATCAACTTAGGCTTTATTTAGAGGATTTATTTATTTATATACTTTTGTACTGGATGATTATTAGCGTTATGATTTAATCTAATTTTTGAAGTTACTCTATAGATAAACGAAAGATTCTAAATGGTTTTATTTTTGAAATTTGGATTTGAATTCGCGCCCTTAGATTTGTTTATTTCAGGTTTGGGGCGTGACAATCATTTGCACATTCTAAGATTGATACACAATCAAAATTACAAGCTCCTCATAAGTTGTAAAACCTAAACGTTGCAAAAATTACCTTAACCAAATAATATCTTGAACAATCGCTTAGCAAGCTCTATTCTCCAACTCCATCGAGAACAAGGCAATGCGAGTTTGCTTCTTACCACAAAAGAAGCACCTACACCTCCAAGGATAACACATAACCTGAGGTGGACTCATGCATATCTTAATAAATTACCTATTCTCCATTGATGTAACCTTTCAATCCTAAATCTTCACTATGATGACATAGGATAAGGTCAATGGTCTCACATAGGTATCGAAGAAACCTAATTATTGCTATCCAAAAAGCGGGTTCAAGGTGTGAACCCACGAAAAAACGTGGCCCACAAGGGTTTGGCAAAAAATACAGAGGTGAAAGACAACAAACAAAAAGGAGTCGCCACCTCATTTTTTAAGGAAAAGAGGAAAACCGTAAAATGTTTTATTTCCAAAACCTCATGACTCCATTTTAAAAGGAAAGGCAAAGTCTTTAAAACCAGAAAATTGGATTCAAAAGCTAAGTTATGATGTGGGAAGGTTCTAGGCTAAGCCCATAGGCACCCACATCGCCCAAGTTGGTCTCTTAATTTGATTGGGCTAATTTAATTACTTAATCACATGCAAAACAGTATCAATCAATAAAATACATCATGCATAACATATATCCCATCCATCCATTTCATCCATGTATAATCAAACAAAGAAAATAAAATAAAACAGAAAAAATAAAAGAGAAGAAAAACCTAGGATACTTGGATCCTAGAACGGACTTGAGCCTCAAAAAGAGCGCCTACGTACCATGCAACGAAATACATGGATCAAAGTCCACGTAGTTCGAAAAGAATAGGGTTACAACCTAATACAAACCTATGGTAAAAACCCTAGGTTTCCTTATTTGAAAGAGAATTGAATAAACAAGTTTGAATTTAGGAAAACTTCCACAAAATGGAAACCTTGATGAAAAACAGAATTTATTATTGAAGGAAACCTTTGATTAAAATCATAGACTTGTATTAAGAAGTAACCCTAGGAGGGAGAAGAGAAAAGAAAGGTTAGGAAAAGTGAATTGGGGCACTTCATACCCTACTTACCTTGTGCAATTTACTCCAAGCAATATCAAGCTTAAGCCATAGCGACCTTATTTGCAATAAGGCAACTACTGCACCTGTTCGCACCCTTACACGTGCTCAAAGCATATCAAAAAGGATAACATAACAATCTGGACAGAATAGTATTAAGGCTCAAAGTCATCCACTAATCATGTTATCAACAAAAACAGTGAATAAATAGAGACCTTAATGCAACCCTAATCTCGTGTCATGCATAAAACCCTAAAAATCCACTACATGCACGCAAAAACTATCATAGTTATTCTATATATATCATATATATAATAACCATGAAGAAAAACAGAAAACAAAACCTATTCTATCATGCTATAAGAAACTTGTGTGAATTTAGGGTTATCGAAACCCTAATTTCACAACCATGCATTAAAACATATGAAACAACCCTAACACATGCTCAAATCATCATGAATATCATTCATATCATATGTATTAAATAACAGGAGCGTCAACTCATGACAACAATCACAGCGAATAGACTATATGAACTATGCATGATTTAAGAAGACAAAAAGAGTAACGCTTTCAAATCCTTAGTAAACTAAAGATTATCAAGCACATAGAACCATGAATCATCTTAAAATCATTCATATCATATCACAAAAGCATGGAATTAACCTAACATGTGGAGTTACAACATGCACTAGAACTATCATAGAAGAAGAAGGAGAAGGAGAAGGAGAAGACCCATATTCAGTATTCAAATAGAGTGCTTACCTCTTGTAGAACCTCCCTTGCCTTCAAAGTCCTTGTTCCCTTGCTTGCTTAGGGTTGAAAATCCTTCTCTTGATGTCCTTTTAGCTCTCCAAACTCGTAGCTCCCTCTCTCTCTAAGTGTAAAGTGCACTTGTGGCCCCCCTATGTGCTGAATATCATGTTCTTTATATAAAGAACTGACCCCATAAACCAATGGTTAAGATTAATTCGTTAAACAATGATCCTAGGGCTATTAGAGACTCTCTTGGTGCTCAAACAACTCAAACTTACACACTCCTAAGAGAAAACAAGTTGTAATGGCGGAGGAAACCGTCAAAAGAGGGAGAGAAGAGGTAGAATCCCACTTAAAGACGGATTCCCTCGGGTGACCGTCTGGGCTTGGACGGCTGACCGTCTGGCCCCAGATGGTCACCCGAGGGCTCCCATCAGCATTCCTCGGTTAGACTCCTTCGCCTTCTAGAAGTCTTTCGGGGGTCAAATTAAGTCCGATTTTGACGAAATAAAAGCCAAAACGACCGTGTTTCGAAGGTGAACACATTTTTAAGCATTTTAGGACAAAAATCCTTAACCATGGGTGCATGGTTAGGTTTTACAAAAGTGGTTAACCATAGTGCCTCACCGTCGCTAAGCTGGGTTTGTACACAAGGTCGAACCGAATGCTTTCCCAATCGAAATTCGATCTTTCTAAACACACCTAGGATGTAAATAAAGTCCAATTGAAGTTAAATGAGAAAAAATTGGTTGGGTTTTATGAGTCGATTTTGAGCAAACCAATAAAGGGTCTTTTAGCCAACCTGAACCATTATGAGCCGAATTGATCTTAAACCATTAATTCATGAAATTGAACCTATATATAGACTCTATGTACTCATATGAACTCAAAGGAATGACTCGAGATTCATTTCAAAGTCAAATGGAAAATATACGGCTTAAAAGACGATTATGCCCTTAAAGTCGCAAAAGTTCTTATTAACTATCGAAATGAACTCCAAATCACTTCAAAATTCATTCACATGATATTTAATGCGATAGAAACTCAATGCAAAAGACTTGACTCAAAAAGAACTCAAAATCCTACATAAAATGATGTACCCTAGTTAAGGTGATAAAAATGGGGTGTGACACAAGGAAACTCTGATGATGACTAACAATACCAAATACATGCATGTTTGAATGTGCATACAACATCGCGTACCACAAATTTCCTATTGTGGTTACATATGGCATTATGGACATGTGATTCTTTTCCTCATCAGTTTTAGGAAACTAGTCTAGAGTTAAGGTGAAACCCTTTTACTATTGGAGTGTCAATGTGTTTAGATAATCTTAACTCCAAATACACAATTTGCTTTACCCATGTTCTTCATCTCAAAATAGAGGACAACCACTTCTTACTGGTGACAATAGTTTTTATATCATTCCCAACTATAAGGATGTCAGCAACATACGAAAGAAAATTAAGCATATTTCCCTTGGACCACTCAAGATACACGCAATGTGTTCAATCATCATAAAACCCAAAGTGGTAATGGAATCATGAATCCTTAAATACCATTGCTTAGACGATTGTTTAAGGTTGTAGACGGAACAATGAGCATACACACTTTGTGCTCTTAACCCTTGACATAAAAAAACACACTAGTTGATCAATATGGATCAAAACCCCTTAGTTGATCTATATAGATTCAAAACATCTAGTTTTCCATTGAGAATTGTCATCTTAACATTCATCTAGAAAAGTCCAAAATCCAATTATGCGATAACAACTAGGATTAGGTAAATAGAGGCAAACCTCACCACTTAAGAGAACGTCTCTATATATTTTATAACCACACATTAGGTATTAACTTTTCGCCACGAGGCGTGCCTTATACTTGTTAATTAAATTATCTATCATTGTAGAAGATCAACTAACTCCTAAACCATATTCCCATCCATCGAACTCAACTCACCCCTACATAGCAATCATCCACTTATCTCTAGTATGAGAAGAAAGCGCTTCTTCATAAGAAGCCAGCCCATCATCTTCTCTAGAAGCACATAAGAAGGTATCCCCTTCAATCTCAAAATGATGATTGGAAAAGTTTCCACATTTGCTCCTATGCAATTAAAAATTTTAGTGGTCCTACAAGACATTTTCCTATAAAACACCGTATGGGACACTCCTACTGGGTTGAAGACCCCTCTCATTATCTTCAGTGACTACAAGATAAGAACTAATTCCCCACCTCGCTCGAAAATGGTAAGACGTTTTCACACTCCTTTAAGACATAGAGGTAAAGATTGAGTGATTTGAACAAACCTTTTAACCTCCAAAGGGCACAAATGGCCCACAAATCGGACTTTTCCATGCCACCGCTTATGAAGGGTTGTAGAAACTAACTAAGAAGGTACTTTAATAAGAATATAGGCAGTAGTCAAAAAGAGTATCCCCTAAAAGGATACAAGGTGGTTAACTTGGTCCATTATAAGTCTAGCCATAACTAGAAATATCCTATTACTACTTTCCGCTATGCCATCATGTTGCAGAATGCCAAAAATAGAGAGTTGTTTGCGTATCATCTTTTCCTCACACAGTTTCCTAAATTGATCAGATAAGTACTCGCGTCTTTGATTAGTCCAAAGAACTCTCAAGCTTCTATCTCTCAAATTCTCAACTTCTACTACAAACCATTTGAAAGAATTCAAAGCTTCATAGTGGCGAGTGATTAGATGGACACAATCATATCACGTGTATTTATCGATCAAAGTAAGGAAGTACAAAGTGCCAGAACGTGCCTTATCATACATAGGTTCGCAAATGTTTAAGTGGACTAACTCTAGTGGTCAAATAGCTCAAATAGCTTACTATATAAGAGGCTTCTTACATGCTATACTAGCTAAACAGGTAGGTTAACCTTAGCGAGTGGGCCCTAAAAGGCCTTCTCGAGTTAATCGGGTTATCCTATTATATATATGTCCAAGTTTAGCATGCCAAATAGAACCAACATTCCTAGCAACATAAAATAATGGAAGGGAATCATACGGTTCAACTCTAAAGTGAAAAAATGTTATAAAAAAAAAAAAAACAATATTGTCACAAAATATCCAACCAATTACCACCAAAATGAATGAATATCCAAATTTTAAGAGTGCTAAAACTGGTAGTAGATAATACTGATTATCAAGCACATAAAACATATTGTGTGGAAGTAAGATGCGCCTTATGCGCAATTGAAGTTAAGACAAAACAACTTCAAGAACTTATACAGTAGTGCTATTACCCATACACTTTATGGGTGCCAACTTAAAATGACGATAATTTACTAGCCCTACTCTATTTCAAAATAAATATTTAGTTGTACTCATATCTTAATCCACACAACGATAGAATGAGCAACTAAATTATGATCACATGCACAAATGCAGAGAGAATTCGATAAAAAAGACACCTACTTTGGCTTAGTGCAATCACGAGCAAAGTGTTTCAACCTTTCATAGTTATAGCATATTATTTCAGATAACTCTTCTATTATTGGTAATAGGGTAGTATACATACTCTCCTATTAGATTAACTAGTATGCTACTTAACATAATGAAGCGCGCATAGGGCAATACGCATTCCCTAATAAGATCAATAAGTATGCTGCTTAACATAGTAAAGCATAGGCTACGATCTATCTTGAACCAAGAATGATAGGCTTCAAACTCACAAAGTCAAGGCGGTTTAGAGTCGTATAACCATCCACCGGTTAGATAAAAAAACTGGTCAAAACATCCAAAAGCATTTGCTCATGTAAAAGGTATTGAATTTTCTAAGCTATATGTACAATAGTCATCATTCCATTCATATTGCGCAGGGTTGACATTAGCACACATTTTAATTTTATCTCAAAAACCCAATTAGCAAATGATGTCCCCACCTACATAGCAAAATCGAAAATTTCGTGAGGCTAGTAATCATCTCCCATTACATAAGCTAAAACAACACATCCCATTAATTTTGACGGGCTCCACTTGAAGCCCTTGGTATTTTGGTGCATCATGCCAAGGTAACCTCTAAAACGTATTGGTGAACATAAAACACATTCCTTTACAAAGCCATAAATAAATAATACATCCCAAATATTATAGATCCAAAAATTTCTATTATAAAGAATCTAATAAAAAATAAATGGGGATGCCACTTCACCAACATACCATCTACAAAATAAATAAATAAAGAATAACACTAACCATGAGCACAACAAAATACCAATGCCATGCTTCCATCCATCCATAAATCATTCACACAATAAACAATAAACAATATAAATTATGTTCAAGGAATGGAGGAATAACCACACTTCCATCTATGGAAAGGATTAAAGGTCATTAAAACCTTAGGACACATTATACAAAAAAATAACCCGATCACAATAATAAATCATAATACAAAATTATGAAAATTGATTAGGCTAATAAATATGCATGAGTTAAAAAAGAAAATGAATTTTTCTTTTATTTTAGGCCAAAACAATGCATAAAATGGACATATATAAAAACATATGATTACATGGGATTCAAAAATAATATAAAATAAAATCACCATGTTAAAAATTTGGTGTCAATGGAGGCCATGTGCCTACATGGTTGGCTTTATCAATTCTAGTTGTAGACCCGACTCAACAATCTAAGCTCTAAGTTATAAACCTGGGGCAGTTCACTTTTCATATGCCAACCCAAGCCGGATGACAACCCGTGCTCTAGTATGGGTAATCCACATTTTACACAATGGAATTTTTATTTTTATTTTTAAATAATGGCCCAGCCAAGTCGAGCCACACTCCAAGCCAAGCCAAACCATATCCCATGCCAGCCAAGTCAAGCCAAGCTGTGCTGTATGCCAAGCCAACGCGCATTGTTCATCTTCAACCTCTCAACATACTAAAAAACTCAGTTTTCACATGTTCACCCCCAAACTTTGAATAGCCATATCTTATTCAATACTAGTCCAAATTATGCAAAATATACGTCGTAGGAAAGCCCATGCGCATAAATTCGCAATATATAAATTTCATACATTATAAACTTCTCTAATTGTATTGAAAATTGACCTAAAGTTTTTGAAAAACCACAATTTTAGAAAACAAAATTTTTATTTTTCTTCCAAAACACACAAAGGTTTTTCATAAACTTTTAGAGGGAAGTTCCTAACACATAGAGGAACAAAACCCTATAAAAAATTTTTGGATAAAAATGCCACTTTTAAAAAGGAATTTAATTGACCCAAAAAAATTGTGTTTTAAAGAAAAAACGTATATATGACCCAAAGTTTTTGAAAAACCACAATTTTAGAGAACAAATTTTGATTTTTCTTCCAAAACACAAACAGTTTTTAATAAGATTTTAGAGGGAAATTCCTAATACATAGAGGAACAAAACCCTATAAAAAATTTTAGATAAAAACACCACTTTTAAAAAGGAATTTAATTGACCTAAAAAATTGTGTTTTAAAGAAAAAATGTATATACGATGCAAATCATATTCTCAATGATCATAGGGGCGAAAACAAGTAATAACATGCTCTAATACCAATGTTATAATACTACAAGAATATGGGTATACAGAATATCTCAGCGGAAAAGAATCGGATCTTTGTACTTGAATTACAAGCCCCATGTAATCACGAACTTTGAAGACGCACCCATTCGTCAATGGAGAAGGCTACAAGAGTCTCTCCAATAATATCCACACTCCAATTCTATAGTTATGGTGATGGTTGCCAGAGAGATGAAAAACAGAGAGAAAAAAAGGATTAGGAATTATTCACATAACGTCTGTTTCCAACAAACACATATATATGGGTATGTCTAATGTCTGTTTCCAACAGACACAACCCTTTAATATCAATTTACCCATGTGGATGCTCCATGGGTTGTAGGTCGGGTCAAAACTCGATCCAAATACCAACACGTTTAAACTCTAAAATCTGTTATTCAAAGAACTTTAACAGTTGGTTCTCACTTTGATACCTATATGGAGGCAATTAAAATTCGCTATTGTTAGCTTAAGAATCAACCCTGAGGAGGGTAAATTGGGTTAATGCAAAATATAGGCAAATATACTAAATACAAACAATAATGTAAATAGCACAATTAATGAAAACAAATAAATATGAGAAAGTTAAATAAATTAAACACAAGATATAACGAGATTCGGCTTTCCTGCCTATGTCCTCGTTTCAAGAACTCTACTTAAGGATTCCAAATCCAATAACCAATCTACTTATAGGTGTAAATCAAACCTAACACAATCTCCATACAGGTGGACATCATACCCAATCTACTTGCGGATGTAGATCAAACTTTTATAACAAAAAAATCCCCTTTATTCAACAAGGGTTATGGCCAACCCTCAATCTCTCTAAAAAAAAGATGTAAATGATGTATAACAACAAATCCATCTTGATAGGGTGAATAAATAATTTAGTTTAATTTAATATAATATGAACAATGAAATCTTAAGTATCTAGATCTAAGCTTGATAATGGATATAAATAGTGTAATCTCTTTTTAATACCATTAGATTTTGATGATAACAATGCATAAGAAAGTCTTAAGTTCTAATAATTTTAAATTAAGCTTGAGATAGGTGAAATCCAAGCTATAGTGAATCACTTGGCTCAACAAAGGCATGGAGCACTTATGGACATAAAAAGAATCAACTTTTAAGCCAAAAAGAAGAGCAAGTGAAGACACATAGGATTTGATGTAAGATTGATCCCAATTTAAAGTACATTTGTGATTAAAGGGCTTTAGGTTCATGCATTGACATTGTAACACTTAAAATGAACCTAAACAATCTTGTTTATAGTCTTTTGACTCATTAAACTGACCCCTTGAAAATCAAGTCTTAAACTCTCTAATTTAAGTTTTTGCTACAGAGCTTTAAGACGTCTGAAAAATTATTTAAGACATCTGAATCATGATTAAGACGTCTGAAATAGGCTTAAGATGTCTAGAGTATAAGACCTTCAAAATGCACATTCTATGATTTTTTAAGACGTGTAAATAAGACGTCTTCAAGAGATTTAAGATGTCTGAAATGAGTTTAAGATGTATGAATCCTCGTGAATAGTGACCTCAAAGAACCTCTATAGAAAATAGTCCTTTAGTTTTTTAAGACGCCTTAATCAAACGTCTTAAACAGAATCAAATGTCTTAAATGGATTTTAGACATCTAAATCTCTTGAGACTGACACAATAATGGCTAGTTTTTTTAATTGAAGCATTTATGTGAACCCCGGAAAGTAGCCCACACGATTAAAAAAAGATTAGTTTGAAAAAGAAAAGGAGTCGCCACCTTTTTTTTTAAAGGAAACAAGGAAAACCCTAGAAACACTTTATTTTAAAGAAAACAATTGAATGACTCCATGTTTAAAAAGGAAAGGCAAAAAACTAGTCTTTTTGAAAACCAAAGAAATTAGGGATTCGGGGGCTAAGTTATGACATGAGAAGGTTCTAGGCAAAGCCTATAGGCACCCATGTCACCCTTTCGGTCTCTTAGTTTATTTGGGCTAAATTAAATCCTTACCATACAAAAATTAGCAAGTATATCACATCAAGAATTGCATGCATATCATATATTCCATTCATCTATCCATGCACAATAAACAAAACAAAGAAAATAAAATAAAAAGAAAACTAGAATATTTAGATCCTAGGGCGAACTTGAACCTCAAAGTGAGTGCCTACATACCATGCAACGGAATACATGGATCAAAGTCCACATAGTTCGATTATAATTAGGGTTAAATCCTAATATAAACCTATGGTAAAAATCCTAAGTTTCCTTATTTGAAAGATAGAAAGTGTATTGAATAGTCCAAATTTGAAAACTTCCACACGACGGAAACTTTGAGAAAAATGTATTTATTTAACAAGGAAACCTCTAATTATTTACCCTGTGTTCATATTAAGAAATAACCCTAAAAAGGAGAGAAGAGAAAGGTTAAAAAAAGTGAATTAGAGCACTTTTATACCCTACTTACCTTATGCAATTTACTCCAAGCAATAGTGAGCTTAAACAATAACAGCCCTATTTATAATAAGGCAATTATTGCACCTGTTTACACCCTTACACGTGCTCAAAACCATGCAAAAAGAATGATATATAAATCTGGATAGAATAGTATTGAGGCCTAAATCATCCACTAATCATGCCAAGAACACAAATAGTGAATAAACATAAGTCTTAATACAACCCAACATGTAATGACCTAACTAACATGCATAAAAACATAGAAATCCACTAACATGAATACAATAATTATCATGATTATTTCATATGCAAGACATACATAACAACCATGAAAAGAAACAACTTGAAAATCCTAACCTAGCATGCTATATGCAACTTACATGAAATAAGAACAATAAAAACCCTAAACTCACAAACATGCATTAAATCTTATAAAATAACCCTAAAGCATGCATAACTTACGATGAACAGCATTTATTCCATGTATATTAACTAACTAAAGCATTAATATATGATAAAAATGTTTACTTTAGCATGCAATGGGCCTATTCTATAAGAAACCCTAATTTAAGCTCTATTAGAGAAGATAATTACCTTAGGAAAGCTTCCTTTGCTGCTGTAGAGACTCTCTTCTTCTCTTGTGAATGATTTGAAACAAGCTTCTTCAAGGCTACAACAAGAACTTCAACTCTCCTTCAGCTCTCTCTCTCTCTTATTCTCTCTTGGAACTTAGGTTTAATGCATAGAAGTGGCTCTTAGTTGCCTCCCCTAGTATTGAAGCATAGTGGGGTATTTATAGAGTTTAATTGGGATAAATCAATGGCTAAGATTAAAACCCAAATAATTAATCCAATGGTTATTAGAGGCTCCCTTGGTGCTTAAGAAATTCAAAAGTTACCAAAAATTAGAAGGAAAGTCGTCTAAAAGAGTCTAGGTCCATCAAAATTGGGAAAAATCCCACTTTAGCACAAAAATAGGGAAGTAGTCTTGGGTGACCACCAGGCCTTGGGTGGCTAGCCGCCCAGGGCTGGGGGTTACCCGAGCCCGCTTCAGTTTTTTCTCCTTTTTTGGACTCTGTTGCCTTCTAGGAGTGTTTTAGGGGTAATATTAACTCCGATTTTGATGAAATAAAAGCCAAAACGACCGTGTTTCGATGAGGAATACATTTTAAAAAATTTTAGGGCAAAAACCACTAACCATGGGTGCATGGTTAGGTTTTACAAAGGCTGTTAACCGCTATGCACTATCATTACAAAGCATAGATATGCGCATAGGATCAAACCAAATGCTTCCCAAACCAAAATTGAGCATTCTAAAACAGTTTTAGGGATAGAATAAAGACTAATTAAAGTCAATTTGAAGAGAATTGATGGGAAATTGTGAGTCGAATTGAGCTAATCCAAAGGGGTTCAATTAACCAACTTGGACCATATTGAGCCATTTTAATCTTAAGCCATTGATTCATCAAATTGAATCTAGAAATACCTCATATGCATCAATTTGAACTCCAATTGACTATTTGGAGATCATTTTAAGGTCAAATGAAATGTTTGACCTAAAAGACGATTATGCCCCTCAAATCACAAAAGTTCTTACTAATCCTCAAGATTAACTCCAAATTAAATCAAAATTCATATCCATTATCCTTGTGACTTTAAGAAATTAATGCAAGTGACTAGACTCAAGAACAAAACAAAAACACACATGAAGTGATGAGCCCTAATAAGGAGGTGCAAAAATGGGGTGTGACAGAGGCCCCTCCTTGGCAAGCAGGTTACACTTGTGAGCCAATGATAAAGAACAACCCATTTTTGCCTATAAACCTGAAGAATCATACACCAATACCAACATGGATATGGGATTGAAAATTTGATAATTGAAATAGGGAAGCATATTTAAGACATTATGAATGAATATGCTTAACTGTTACTTGAAATGGAGAAATATATTCAAGCCATTATGAATGAATATATTTAACCAATGAGATTGAAAATGGAAAATTGAAATAGAGAAACATATTCAAACCATTATGAATGAATATACTTAACTATTACTTGAAATGGAGAAATATATTCAAGCCATTATGAATGAATATATTTAACCAATGAGATTGAAAATGGGTAATTGAAATAGAGAAGCATATTCAAGCCATTATAAATGAATATGCTTAACTATTACTTGAAATGAAGAAATATATTCAAGCCATTATGAATGAATATATTTAACCAATGAGACTGAAAATGGGTAATTGAAATAGAGAAGCATATTCAAACCATTATGAATGAATATGCTTAACTATTATTTGAAATGGAGAAATATATTCAAGCCATTATGAATGAATATATTTAACCAATGAGATTGAAAATGGGTAATTGAAATAGAGAAGCATATTCAAGCCATTATGAATGAATATGCTTAACTATTACTTGAAATGGAGAAATATATTCAAGCCATTATGAATGAATATATTTAACCAATGAGATTGAAAATGGATACTTGAAATAGAGAAACATATTCAAACCATTATGAATGAATATGCTTAACTATTACTTGAAATGGAGAAATATATTCAATCCATTATGAATGAATATATTTAACCAATGAGATTGAATGAATATGCTTAACTATTACTTGAAATGGAGAAATATATTCAAGCCATTATGAATGAATATATTTAACCAATATGATTGAAATTGATGTTTGAAATAAAAAAGCATATTCAAGCCATTATGAATGAATATACTTAACTATACTTGAAATGGAAAAATATTTTCAAGCCATTATGAATTAATATATTTAACCATTGAGATTGAAAATTGATATTGAAATAGAAGTACTCCCCAGGAATTCCGAAGAACTCCTCAACTGAGAAAGGTGATCCACATGAGTTCCATTGAATTCTCCACACATAAAGGTAATCCTCATGAGTTCTGTAAAACTCTTCACACACAATCACATTAATGAAATCTATAGAATTCCAAACACATCAAAATCATCATTAATCATATTCAAACATCCTAAACACACATTAAAATTCTTGTCACATAGTTCAGAATCAACAAGATTTTGCTGTATGATTCAAAATCAACTTGCCATATAGTTCAAAATCAAAAGATTATGCTATACGGTTCAAGGAATGCTGTCATACAATTCGGAATCAGTAAGATTTCGTTGTATGATTCAAAAATCAATTTTCCACATAGTTCAAAATCGAAAGATTATGTTTTGCGGTTTAAAGAATAAACTTCTTGTCATATGATTCCAAATCAACGAGATTTCATCATATGATTCAAAAGCAATTTGCCATATAGTTCGAAATTGAAAAGATTATGCTATATGGTTCAAAAGGATATGTTTTTTCATATGATTCGAAATCAACAAGATTTTGTCACATGATTCACAAGCAATTTGCCATATAGTTCAAAATCGAAAAGATTATGCTATATAGTTCAAAAGGATATGTTTTTTCATATGATACGAAATCAATAAGATTTCGTTATACGATTCACAAGCAATTTGCCATATAGTTCAAAATCGAAAAGATTATGCTATATGATTCAATCAACAAACTTAGTCATAGGGTTCAAAATCAAGAGATTTTGTCGTACATTCTACAGAGCAATAAGGTCCTGTTAAGGACGGTATGGTTTGCATGCCACCCATCTAGCGAAGAATTCTCGAAGTCCAATAGAAGGAGGTTAATCTTAGCCCTATGAGTTTGACAAAAGCACACCCCGAGGTTCAAAAAAGTACTTGCTCTTTACACCCCCATATGAAAACAAACCATTTGATGTTCCGCCACGACAGTGTTTGGAAATAACCCAACCAATCTGTTAAAGAGAATGGTCTAGGGAGTTTAACTCGGCGCAGACAGAAGTGCTGGGGCTTGTATGGATTGATAGTGGTAGGAGATAGAAAATTCAAGCGCTCGAGCAGCCACATTTGCACTAAAAATGGGCTACCTCTTAAAAGTGCTTTAGGGTTGCCATGAACCTCATCTAAACCATTCAACGTTTCAGCTAATACCAAGGGAATAATGTTGTATCGCTTGAGAAGAGGGGCAATCAATTCACATATTTGAACAGAGGCTTGAAAAGTG
This sequence comes from Liquidambar formosana, assembly GCA_039720395.1. Taxonomy (NCBI): domain Eukaryota; kingdom Viridiplantae; phylum Streptophyta; class Magnoliopsida; order Saxifragales; family Altingiaceae; genus Liquidambar; species Liquidambar formosana. The sequence goes on along the minus strand of JBBPBK010000128.1, from coordinate 65,535 downwards.
CCAATGGAGATAAGAAAGCGACCAATTAAACAGAAAGCGAGTGCACGCTGAAGTTGAGGGGTAAAAGTTAGAGTACCTTCGCTATCATGAGCCAAGAATGAGGTTGCTAACTTCATTAAGTCCACCATATGATCCTTTACAAAGATCGTTACATCCTTTTGAGGAATGCCAAGAAAGTCTGAGAATGAAGCAAGGTAATCCGAGCGAGGTGTAGGAAGGATGAATGGCCCTACGGGTGAAACTCCAAACAAAGCACAGAATTCCTCCATGGTTGGGCATAATTCTTCATAATTGAATCGAAAGACATGGATTTGAGGATCCCAGAAATATGTAGCAGCAGTGAGAAGAGTCGTTTCAAGCTTCATATGCCTTATGGAGAGCAATAGTTCCAAGCCAAAGCACTTAAACTCAGTTTTGTCTTTAGTAGCCATGACAGCCAAAAACCCTCTCAAAAACCCATCCAAGGCTTCCATAATTATTGTCAATAAAAATAAGTGAGTTAGAAGGCTTCCCTCATGTGTTTTTATAGGGAAAAAGTCACAAATTCGAGTCCTAAAAGGAGTAGAATCGTCAAAATAGCAAAAATCCTGAAAAATCGCGAAAAAACGCGTCAACCTCAGGTAGCCGTCCAGGGCTGGACGGTCAGTCGTCTAGGCCCAGACGGCTAACCGTCTGGGGCCAGATGGTCACCCGAGGCTCCGCCTTGTTTTGCTTTATTTTGCCCGGTTTTGCCTATTTTCGCTTTCGAGGGGCCTTTTTAGGCCATTTTCACTCCTATAAGCTCACATTGACTCAAATTTTCATAAGAAAAGCACCACAACACCATCATGATAGATTCAAAGAAGCACCACAAGTATCCATAATAAGGGTTAAGAAAGTTGGTTTAAGGTTGCAATTACAAAACATAGCATAAAATGCAAGAAGATAGTCATTGTCTCATTGTCTTTACAATCCCAACAAAGAAGTAAATGAACACAGTGAGTCCCAGAGCTTCTTTTGCGGCTCGGCCTAGCTCCGTCACGACCCCCACGAGGTGCTCTAGGAGGGCGCATTGATGATAGCGGCTACGCAGACAAAGTCCATTGCAAAGAAACTAAGTATGAGAATAGGGTTGGTTGAAAACCACAAATGGGAACTTTAAATAGGTTGAACACTTACTATGGCATCCAGACGGGCTTCTGCCATGGATTTGGCTAAGCTCATCCTAACAAGGTCACGCCTCAAGCCCTCGCTAAGGTCAATGAACTCTTGGGCATACGCCGCAGGCACCTAAGATAATCAATAAGTTTAAATTGAAGGTAATGTTGAAGAAAAAAAAAAGAAATACCCATAAAGAGAACTCACCTGTTCTCGACTTGGGTCGATCCTAGGGGATTCATCAAAAGCGGGATTGGTAATGGCAGTCTTAACAAAGTCCGACCCGCAGCACAAATCAATGGACCAATTAGGCAGAGGCAAGGGCAGTGACCTATCCCCCTCCATTTCATCTTCTTCAAAGCCAGGAATCACTCCTGAGCCCACTGTCGAGCTATGCCCTCTTACTCGTCGACCCTGCAAGTGTTCACCTATCAAATAAAGTCTCTATAAAAAAAAAGGTTAGGAAAGCGTCAAAGACTTACCCCTTGAGGAGGGAGGCCTGTCACCCTGGGTCTCATCAGTTATTGATGACAAAAAGTGTTGTACATAATATTAGGAGAAGTGAACTCCTTCGCATCTTAACCCCTCAAAGCATCCCACAACTCCTCCCCCTCCATCGAGTTAGCATGCCTCATGTTAAGTGGTGGTGGCATTGGAGCCATAGCTGCATTCACATCACCCATGACTTGTCGTAAGACTCGCTCCCCCAAGTACCAGTACCTGCCCATGGGGCCTTCCAAAAACACCATCTTGCCAGTCAACATCAAGCTAGAAATGCATCGCTTGGGTAGTATTGGCACCCATATCTTCTAGGGATCCCATTCAATCTGTTCAAAAATCAAAATGAGAAATAGGAAGTAAAAAGAAAAGAATAAGGAGAGAATTTCACCATGTCAGCTGTTAGGCTTGCTAAGTGAGCTCTAGCATAGGCGTAATCATGACGATTCACCGCCCGAAAGGACACATAAGTGGGAGAGTAATTCTTGAGAATAGGCCATTCAATGATTTCCTCAGCAAGGGATGGGCGACATAGGTTGAGATATTCATAACACCAAACCTGTCAAGAGTTGAGAAAATAGTCAAAAAAGAAAGGAAAATATAAGAAATAGTGAAAAGAAATAAAAGGGAAGTAGTATTACCTCCCAAACAAAAGGCATCCCTTCGAAGTCTTTGGTAACACCGCGTGACATATCACACATTGTGCGGTACATGGTGGCTAGAGCAGCCCCTCCCCAGTTGAATTTTCTAATCTTGCCAACATCTTCCATGCTTGCAAGAAGACCCAAAGGGGCTAGGTTGCCCGTATCGGCAAAGAATGTGCATGAGATCATGTAAAGAAGGAATGCTCTTGTAATGCAATCGGGGCTCGCAACCGCGCTCTCCCTTTGCTTTGCAAATTTGTTAAAAAGCCAGGTGCGGCGCACCGCTTTCTTGATTAGCTCAACTTCCATTCCAAGGTAAGTTAGGAGATAATCCTCATCTATGGATGCCTCTTCATAGAATTCCAAGCTCTTGCCCTTAATGCTCAAGCCCGTGATCATGGTAAAGTCCTTGGGGGTTAAAGTCATCTCCCCAAAGCCGAAATGGAATGTGTTGGTGGTGTCCCACCATAGTTCAAACAAGGCTAGCAAGGCTTGCCTATCACATTGATCATTCCACAAAGAATCTAGGAATGGACCAAAACTGGCCTTTTTAACATGGCTCTTGGCTATGGGTTGGAAGTTTTCCATGTTCAGCCACTACTCAATAAGTCCTTTTATAGAGGACCTAGTGCGCATGTACTGAAAGTTGGGCTATAGGCGTTGAAAATACCTCAAGAGTTAGTTGAGAGAACATGGAAATAATAAGCCTACACTAGCAATTGGTTTCAAATTGGTTTCTAAAGATGTCAAAAAGTTGTTTTTATTCATGAAATGAATTGCTAATGAATGTTTATGAGTTTACTTGTTCATATGCCTTAATTTGGCAAGGATTGAACACTTTTTTATCACTTGGGCATTTTATCGAACACTTGGTGGGTGACACCTCCCAAGCCTTGAAACAAAATAATTTTGTATGATTAATCCTTGCTAAATCATAGCGTATTACTCACTTGAGTATTTACTTGTTGATATACATGGATTTGGTAAAGATTAAACACCTTTATTTCACTTAGGCATTTTATCGAACACTTGGTGGGTGGCATTTTTCAAGCTTTCAAATGAAAAGGATTTGTGTGTTCAATCCTTGCCAAATCAAGGGATATCACTCAACAACACAGGAGGTACTAAAAAGAATAGATGGGAATGCAATTGCACCAATAGAATCAAAAGATTCAAAAGAAAAGTGTTAAGTTGGGTAAACTTACTTCTTGTTGGGAATGGAGGAATGAGAGATGCTTGTCGGGTTCAACCAACACCCTATCTTGTGGAGCATCATAGAATGGTGCCTTGTACTTGCTTTTGACCCCATAGAATGGATACTTGGTGCTTGAGTCCTTGCTAGATGACATTCTTGATGATGGGGTTGGGTTTGTAAAAAATGGGTTTAATTTGGTTTGATTTCAAAAGATGATGTAAATTGGGGTTTTTTTTATTGTTAAATAGGCTTGATTTGATGTTGTTTGATGTGCATTTGATGTTAGCATTGAGTGTTTTTGAAATGGGAATGAGAGAAAGAGAGTTGGAGAAGATGGAAGGAGAGTTTAGAGAGAGAAACTCTCTAATTTTCGGATGGGAAGAATGTGAGAGTGAGTGGGCAAAGATGGGTTTTATAAACCCAGATTTTTTCCCTTGGTGGGCTCGGGTAACCGTCCCCCCTTGGAGGGTTAGTCGTCTTGCCCTGGACGGCTGACCATCTGAGGAAAGATGGTCACCCTAGCCCGCTTTGCCCGTTTGCCCCGTCTCGTGCGCTTGCGACCTCTAAACTTCTCCAAATTGACTTTATGGTCACTTTTTGAGTTATGGGATAAATATATCCCCCAAGTTTATCAAGTTTTAATGAAATTTTTGATTCTTGGGTGATTGTATTTACCCACATAACGAGAAATTGTTATGGCTATGATAAATAGCTTTCTCATGAGATGAGCTTGGTGTCGAATAGATTGGCTTTCAAGTCTTGAAATTCAATCCTCTATATGATGATAGTGATATCATATCATGTGATAAAGATAATTTCACATGAAATAACTTGCTAATCATGTGATAAAGATAATTTCACATGAAATGACGATTCATGAGTTATGCTAGTTACGAAGTAACTAGCTATCTTTATGAAATTAGCATGAAATGCACTTTGTTTTTCGATCAATTGACTTTCAAATTCAATGTCATATCATGTGATAAAGATAATTTCACATGAAATAACATGAAATAAGCTTGATTTTCAATCAATTAACTCTCAGTTCAATTTTATTTCATGTGATAAAGATAATTTCACATAAAATAATAAGAAATAAACTTGATTTTGAGTTGAATGACTCTCAATTCAATGTCATTTCATGTGATAAAGACAATGTCACATGAAATGATAAGAAATGAACTTAATTTTGAGTTAAATGACTTTCAATTCATTATCATATCATGTGATAAAGATAATTTCACATGAAATGATAAGAAATGAGCTTGATTTTGAATCAATTGACTTGCAATTGGATCTCATATCATGTGATAATGATAACTTCACATGAAATGATGATCCATGAGTTATGAAATAACTCATTATCTTTGCTATTTCCACTGAAAGTGGCATGAAATCATGTGATAACGATAATTTCACATGAAATGATGATTCACGAGTTATGAAATAACTCACTATCTTTGCTATTTCCACTGAAAGTTGCATAAAATCATGTGATAACGATAATTTCACATGAAATGATGATTCACGAGTTATGAAATAACTCACTATCCTTGCTATTTCCACTGAAAGTGGCATGAAATCATGTGATAATGATAATTTCACATGAAATGATGATTCACGAGTTATGAAATAACTCACTATCTTTGCTATTTCCACTAAAAGTAGCATGAAATCAAGTAATAACGATAATTTCACATGAAATGATGATTCATGAGCTATAAAATAACTCACTATCTTTGCTATTGCCACTGAAAGTGGCATGAAATCGTGTGATAATGATAATTTCACATGAAATGATGAGTCATGAGTTATGAAATAACTCACTATCTTTGTTATTCCCAATGAAATTGGCATGAAATGCACTTGGTTTTGAATTAATGGACATTCAATTCAACGATAATTTCACATGAAATGACGACCTATGAGTTTTACTTGTTATGAAATAACTTGTTTTGAGAATTTCCAATAAAATTGGTAGGATACCTTGTGATGCGCTAGTGCAACTAGCTTTGCATCATGAGAAGACCATGTGGATATCACTAATGCAATTAGTGCATGGTAAAGGTATTTGCATGAGCGCACCAACGAATGTTGGCATGCAATCGATTACTCGCTTCGATGAAATCGTCGCGTGCTTGGATATGACGAAGTCTATCCTTATGGTTCCATTTGAGTTTGTTGGTATTAATGAGATTAATCCATCAAACAAAAATGGGTTGTTCTTTAATGATTGGCTCACAAGTGAAACTTGTTCACCAATGAGGGGCTTCTGTCACACCCCATTTTTGTCACCTTAATTAGGACATATCATTTCATGTAGGATTTTGAGTTCTTTTTTAGTCTAGTCTTTTGCATTGAGTTTTTATGGCATTGAATATCATGTGTATGAATTTTGAAGTGATTTGGAGTTCATTTCAATAGTCAATAGGAACTTTTGCGACTTTAAGGGCATAATCGTCTTTTAAGTCGTATATTTTCCATTTGACTTTGGAATGAATCCCGAGTCATTCCCTCGAGTTCATATGAGTACATAAAATCTATATATAGGTTCAATTTCATGAATTAATGGTTTAAGATCAATTTGGCTCATAACGGTTTGGGTTGGTTAAAAGACCTTTTCTTGGTTTGCTCAAATTGACTCACAAGACCCAATCAATTTTCTCTCATTTAACTTCAATTAGGCTTTATTTACATCCTAGGTATATTTAGAAAGATCGAATTTCGATTGGGAAAGTATTTGGTTCGACCTTGTGTGCAAACCTAGCTTAGCGACAGTGAAGCACCATGGTTAACCACATTTGTAAAACCTAACCATGCACCCATGGTTAAGGATTTTTGTCCTAAAATGCTTAAAAATGTATTCCCCTTCGAAACACGGTCGTTTTGGCTTTTATTTCGTCAAAATCGGACTTAATTTGAACATTTTAGGACTTCTAAAGCAAGTAGGAGTCAAAACCAAAGCAAAATGGGAGAGCCCCTCGGGTAACCATCCGGGGCTGGACGGTCAGCCGTCCAAACCCAGACGGCTGACCAACCAGGCCTTGTTGGTCACCCAAGAGACTCCGTCTTTAAGTGGGTTTCTGACTCTTCTCTCCCTCTTTTGACGGTTTCCTCCACCATTACAACTTGTTTTCTCTTAGGATTGTGTAAGTTTGAGTTGTTTGAGCACCAAGAGAGTCTCGAATAGCCCTATGATCATTATTTAATAAATTAATCTTAGCCATTAGTTTAGGGGGTCAATTCTCTATATAAAGGACATGATATTCAGCACATTGGGGGAGGTTAATTACACTTTACACTTAGAGAGAGAGGGAGTTACGAGTTTGGAGAGCTAGAAGGACATCAAGAGAAGGCTTTTCAACCCTAAGCAAGCAAGAGAACAAGGACTTTGAAGGCAAAGGAGGTTCTACAAGAGGTAAACACACTTTCAATTGCTGAAATTAGATTTTCCTCCTTCATCTTCTCCTCCTTTCTTTAGGATAGTTCTAGTGCATGTAATAGCTCTTCTTATGGATTGAATTCAATGCTTGTGTGATGTTATGTGAATGATTTTAGGATGGTTCATGGTTTAATATGCTTGATAAACCTTAGTTTGCTAGGGTTTTGAAAGTATTATCCTTTTTATCCTTCTAAATCATGCATGTTCCATGTAGCATACTTGCTGTGATTATTGTCATGAGTTGATACTCCTGTTAATTAATATTCATGATATGAATGATATTCATGACGATTTGAGCATGTATTAGAGTCTTTTCATAGGTTTTTATGCATAGTTGTGAGATTAGGGTTTCGATAACCCTAAAATCACACAAGTTTCATACAGCATGTTTAGCTTAACTCTGTGAGTAGTTTCTCGTCATAGTCATTCTATATATGCTGCATATAGTTGAATCATGCTAGGTTTTTATTCATGTAGTGGATTTTATAGGTTTTTTTGAAGATATTATCCTTTTCTAAGGATAATTATCATTTTTGTTAAGTAGGATTTTGCATGAGAGTTTTCTGAGATGTGTTTAAGCATGAAATCACTTCCATTGTGTTCAAATATATATAATTTACGTAGGATATGATCATTGCACCTCCCCATAGTGACTTTTTTACGTGAAATTGTCTTAGGATAGTTTCGCTTAAGAAAGCTCGTCGTAGGAATGCCTGTTTTCATATTTTACATAAAATATCATCTTTTTGGTAAGAATAGACTTTGCTATCCTGTTTACTGATATTGTGGGAGTCTCTCATGATTGTTAGTGTGTCTTTGGTAGGTTTTTTATGCATGTTGTTTAGGTCATTGCATGTAGGATTGAGTTGGGGTCCTTAGTTATTCATTATTCTTGTTGTTTGCATGATAAATGGATAATTTTAGGCCTTGTCATGGTTCTGTCCAGATTAGTATATTGTTCTTCTTGCATGGTTTTGTACACTTGTAAGGGTGCAAATAGGTACAATAATTGTCCTATTGCAAATAGGGCTGCTATTGCTTGAAATTGCTAATGCTTGGAGCTATTGCGCTTAGGTAAGTGGGTGTGAAGGTGCCCCAATTCACCTTTCTTTTTCTTTCTTTTCTCTTCTCCCTCCTAGGGTTATTTCTTAATACAGACACATGGTAACTATCAAGGGTTTCCTTCATTAACAAAATTCTGGTTTTCTATCAAAGTTTCCATCTTATAGAGGTTTTCAATTGTGGATTATTCAATACATTCTTCAAATAAGGAAACCTAAGGTTTTTACCATAGGTTTGTATTAGGTTGTAACCCTATTCTTTTCGAACTACGTGGACTTTGATCCATGTATTTCGCTGCATGGTACGTAGGCGCTCTTCGTGAGGCTCAAGTCCGTTCTAGGATACAAGTATCCTAGGTTTTTCTTCTCTTTTCTTTTTTCTGTTTTATTTTATTTTCTTTGTTTGATTATGCATGAGATGGATGGATGGAATATATGTTATACATGCTGCTTTGTAATGATATATGATGATATTTGAGTGAAAAAGATCTTAAATTAGCCCAATCAAATTAAGAGACCAACTCGGGCGATGTGGGTGCCTATGGGCTTTGCCCAGAACCTTCCCACGTCGTAACTTAGCCCCTGAATCCAATTGTCTGGTTTTAAAGACTTTGCTTTTCCTTTAATGGAGTCATGTGGTTTTGAAAATAAAACATTTTTATGGTTTTCCTCTTTTCCCTAAAAAATGAGGTGGCGACTCTTTTTCGTTTGTTGTCTTTTAACCCTTATCTTTTTGCCAAATTCTCGTGGGCGCCGCGCTTTTTCGTGGGTTCACAAGTAAGAACTCGTTTTTCCATAAGAAATATTTGTGATCATCTTGCATTCTTATCTCAAATTGAACCTAAGACCATATATGAAGCCGAGAGTGAAGAATCTTAGATACTAGCTATGTAAGAAAAACTCAATCAATTTGAAAGGAATAAGGTTTGGACCCTAGTTCTTAGACCAAAAGACCATGGTGTAATAGGCACTAAGTGGGTCTATAGAAATAAAAAGGATGAATCCGGTACTATTGTTAGGAATAAGGCTAGATTGGTTGCCCAATGTTTTAATCAATAAGAGGGCATTAATTTTGATGAAACTTATGCACCGATTGCTAGACTTGAAGCTATTAGAATGCTACTTGCATTTACATGTCGTAAAGATTTCAAACTATTTCAAATGGATGTCAAAAGTGCTTTCTTAAATGGTTTTATTGAGGAGGAAGTTTATGTTGAACAACCTCCCGGTTTTGAAAGTCACGAATTTCCAAATCATGTGTTTAAATTATCAAAAACTTTATATAGTTTGAAACAAGCTTTTAGAGCTTGATATGAAAGACTTAGTGGGTTTTTACTTAAAAATGGTTTTAAAAGAGGAAAAACTTGACACTATTTTTTTTTTTATCAAAACCATTCATGAGGATATGCTTATAATTCAAATATATGTTGATGATATTATATTTGGTTCTAATAATGAAAGTTTATGTGAGCAATTTGCTAAAGTCATGCAAGAAGAATTTGAAATGAGCATAATGGGAGAACTCAACTTCTTCGTTGGACTTCAAATCAAGCAAACAAAGGAAGGAATCTTCCTTAACCAATCCAAATATGTCAAAGATTTACTCAAGAAGTATGGGTTGGAAGATGGAAGAAATTTTGCTACTTTTATGAGCACCTCCACTAAACTTGAAAATGATAAGAAAGGAAAATTCGTGGATAAAAAAAAATATCGAGGTATGATTGGTAGTTTACTTTATCTCACCGCTAGTAGACCGGATATAATGTATAGCGTATGTTTATGTGCTAGATATCAATCTTGTCCTAAAGAATCTCACATGCTTATAGTTAAATGCATATTTAAATATCTTAGTGGCACTATTAATCTTGGCTTATGGTATCCTAAATTCACATCATTTGATATGCTTAGTTATTCCGATGCGGACTTTGCCGGATGCAAAGATGGTCGCAAAAGCACAAGTGGAACTTATCACTTTCTTGGACATTCCCTAGTTTCTTGGTTTAGCAAGAAGCAAACTTCAGTTGCTCTTTCTACAGCTGAGGTCGAATATTTAGCGGCCGATAGTTATTGTACACAAGTTTTGTACATGAAACAACAACTTGAGGATTTTGGACTTCATTATAATTATATTCCTATAAAATGTGATAATAAAAATGCAATTAATATTACTAAGAACCCTATACATCATTAACGAACCAAACACATTGAAATAAGACATCACTTTATAAGAGATCATATTCAAAAAGGTGATGTTGAGATTGATTTCATTGGTACGAAACACCAATTGGCGAATATCTTTACAAAACCTCCTTAAAAAGATAGGTTTAATTTTATAAAACGCGAACTTGGTATGTGTTTGAGTGATGATGTGTGTTGAAGCTTAAAATTTTTCAAAAATTTCTCTTCAGGCTGTGTAAGACATCTTAAATTCCAATTCAGACGTCTTAAAATTTGTTCAGACGTCTTAAAACTCAGATAAGACGTCTTAAAAGCTTATGACTTTTGACCTTATTTTTTGTTCTCTGGAACTTTCAGACGTCTGAAACAGGTTGTCACTTCTGAAATCATCAGGACAACTCTTCATATCCCGTAGATTTCAGACGTCTAAAACAATTTTAAACGTCTGAAATTGTTCCTGTATAAAAAGGTTTCGAGCCCTAATTTTTTTAAAAACCGTTCATTTTCTTCACAAGCTCTTCCTCTTTATCTTCCTCTTCTCTCTCTCCTATAAAAACCCTGACCCTAAACCTCTATTCTTATTTCTCTCTCTCCACCATTTTTCTCTCCTTCCTTTTCATTTTCACCCTCATGGTAAACATAAAGAAAACATCTTCATCCACCGGTACCAAGCGTGACCATGAAAGGGAACCCATCCCTCCTTTACCGCTAGTACCACCACTATCCACAATGGTCAGTGAAGGCTAATTACGCAAGAAGTACTCCGCCACCGACACCGCCAAGGGTAAAGAGAAAGGCACTCGCACCCCTCGCGCTCCAAAGAAAACCATGGGCACCTTTGCCTCTTAAGAGCCACTAGTCGAGCAATAACCACCTCCACAGCCTCCTCATATTCCTCTTGGTCATCCGGACTATGACTTGGGACACGAGCCCGATGAGCCTGAGCCTCAAGGGCCTCCACTTCCCTAACATCCAAGGCAAATCACTGATGCGAACCTCTATCGATCCGATGCCGTATGCACTTTATACCTCACCAAGTTCATGGACTGCAAAATCATTTATTCCAAGGTAATCAAAGCCGATTTCCTTTCCAAGTATTTCCCCAACATTGTTCATCTTTTTCAAGCCATGGCTTATATGACTTTGTGTGTCTCTCTCTCCCTGAATACTTCAATTATGTCCAACTTTTTTATGCAAATTTTGATATGCAAAAAATAGGGACTGGCACTTCTTTTGTTTATAGCACTCACATCTCATTGAGTTCATCTATCCTCAATTCCATTTTTAAAATTCCTTCGGGTGGGGTTGCCTTCCAAGATAAAAATCAATAGCTTCAGGTCCAAGGATTCGATAAAATTGAAGCCCTTAAACTCATTAGTGGTGATAACTCCATCACCTCTGATGCCAAACTTCCCATCTCTAAATTAACCCTTAAGAGTAACATTATTCATAAAGTTATTTCTAACACTATCTTACCTCGTAGTGGTAGTCGAGACCATGTCTCTTACACGAACGTGTGTCTACTGTGGTGTATTCTTACCAGCACCCCTGTCGATATTAGCCATCTCATGATTTATCATATGTACTCTACCCATAAACATGTCAAAAGTCTCTCACCTTATGGTGTTGCCCTTATTACTGTTTTTCACCATTTCCAGGTTCCAACATCCTATAGGGTTGTCACAAAAACTCCTACTCATAAGAATGAAATAGGAACTTATATGTTGGGTCTTATGGGCTATATCTTAAAAGATGACACTTGGGTTCTTAAATCCAGTAGCCATGGTCGTCCTTCTCGCTTTTCCTTTTCTGCTCCACCCCTAACCACTGACCCCACTTTGGATGATTTAGACCCTCTAAGCTTTCACCCCACTGGTGAAGTCGATTCCCTATCCTTTACCTCTCTGCATTCCTTCCCATTTCCTGCACACTCTCCTTCCCATGCTCCCTTCTCTTCATTTGGCCCATCTGTGAAAGATCTCTTTCTTTCCATCTCTCGCCAAATGAAGAGTTTCAAGAAATATGTCCACAAAAGGATGGAAGGCATGCACAATTGCATCAACGACCTTACAGTGGAAATGAAGCACATCAAAGATGCTCAATAAGATCTCGCACAGCGGCTCCCACCTCGGCTTCCATCTACTCGAAGCTTCTTTTGATTTCTCCCTCAATTCTTTTTTATGTTGACAAAGGGGGAGATGTTTTGGGTGTACATGGGCTTTGGGAGTTGTTTAATTATAATGTCTCTTTTATATAGTTAAACTTTCTTGTACACATCTCTTCTTTGATGAATGAAATGACAATTGATTCAAATTGAAATTTCTATTATGTATAACTTGTTCAAATTATCCCATGCATATAATGAAAGAAACTATATGCTGAGAACTGCCTCAATAATGTCATTTTTACTCTATGCATATTGATAGGGGGAGAAAAATGCTATATATGTCAAAATAAATTGATTTATTTTCTCCCAAAGACATCTATGGATTGTCATCATCAAAAAGGGGGAGATTGTTAGCCCAAATGGTTTTAATACCATTAGATTTTGATGATAACAATGCATAAGAAAGTCTTAAGTTCTAATAATTTTAAATTAAGCTTAAGACAGGTGAAATCCAAGCTATTGTGAATCACTTGGCTTAACAAAGGCATGGAGCACTTATGGACATCAAAAAGAATCAACTTTTAAGCAAAAAAGAAGAACAAGTGAAGACACATATGATTTGATGTAAGATTGATCCCAATTTAAAGTTCATTTGTGATTAAAAGGCTTTAGGTTCATGCATTAACATTGTAACACTTAAAATGAACCTAAACAATCTTGTTTAGAGTCTTTTGACTCATTAAAGTGACCCTTTGAAAATCAAGTCTTGAGCTTTTTAATTTTAGTTTTTGTTGCAGAGCTTTAAGACGTCTTAAAGATATTTAAGACGTTTGAAATATGATTAAGACGTCTGAAAAATTATTTAAGACGTCTGAATCATGATTAAGACGTCTGGACTATAAAACCTTCAAAATGCACCTTCTCTGATTTTTTAAGATGTGTAAATAAGACGTCTTAAAGAGGTTTAAGACGTCTGAAATGAGTTTAAGACGTCTGAATTTTCATGAACAATGACCTCAAAGAACCTCTATAGAAAACAGTGCTCTGGTTTTTTAAGACACCTTAATTAGACGTCTTAAACAGAATCAAACGTCTTAAATGGATTTCAGACTTCTGAATCTCTTAGGACTGACACAATAATGGCTAGTTTTTTGAACGGTCTTTGAAGCATTTAATGTCCACCTAATTGATTTTCCCGGCATTTAATGCTCTAGAACGATCATATTGGACCCAAAGACTATAAAAACAAGTGTTAAACTCATTTATGAGTATTCATTGATTATCAAACAAGATTATTCATTGCTATTGAATTCCAAGCCCTAGAAATCTCAAGTATGCTTTTGTTGTGATCAATCATTAGTTTGAGTGAGCTTTTATTGCTGTACTATCTACTCCTTGTGAGAACTTCTTTGTATACAAAACTTCTTCAAATCATCTTGTTTTAAAGGGTTATGAAAATCCTAAGCTTTGAAGCTCTTGAAGAAGGCTTTGTTAAAGTGTTTGGGAAGAACACTTGAGGATATGTAAAGGTTTTGTCTTCACTTGGAAGAAGATTGAATTAGTGGATTTGAATCCTTAGGCGAGCTCTTGAGGCGAGGACGTAAGTGGGGAACCGAGCCTCGTTAAATCGTTTGCATTCTCTCTCTATATATCTCCTCATTATTGCTTATTTGTGATATTCTTTGATTTAGCAATAATATGAATTTAATTGTGTAATTAGATTTTAATTTGGCTATAAACCCTATTCATACCCTTCTAGAGTTGTATACTTGGGACTACATTAGTTACTTTAAAAACTAATACTGGCAACCAGTAACGACAAAGCAAGGAGACCAAAAAAATAAATAAAATCTGAAATTAAAAAAAGATTTGCACGGTCAGTCTAAACTCTAAGGCTATGTTTGTTATGAGGAAATAAGGGAAGGAAGGAAATGGTTATTCCATTCTCCAAAAAAAAGTGAGTGTTTGATTGTACAAGGGAATGAAATGGCTATTCTTTTGTGGGGATCTATTCTCTCTAATGAAGGAATAGCCATTCATTAGCCATTCCTTCCCAAAACAAGAGGAATAGCTATTTCTACCTTTTAAGGGGTAAAAATCATTAAAAATGGGTCCCACTTATGCTTTTTCATTCCATTCCCATTCTTATTCCATTCCCACTCCCATTCTATTCCCTCTCCATTCCATTCCTTCATACCAAACACCGCCTAAAGACAATGCTAGCGTCAATCTCTTTGGGCCGTTAAGTGTTCCGTTACCAGCACGTGGATCCATTAGGAATGGATAATGCTAGCTATCCTGAAAAAAAAATCCCGAAAAGCCTTTCGTGACTAACGTGGATGATGAGTTGGTTGAAACCACGTCATCCAATTTCTTTTGTAAATGGATGTGTTCTAAGCGGGAGACTAAATTTTTTGAAATAGAAAAAGCAAAAGCTGCAGGTGGGCCCATTAAATAGCTTTACTAAAACCATCATTTTCTCCTCCTCCCTTCCCCATTCTCTCTCCTTTGTTCTACCCCATACCAAAAGAAGCCTCTTTACCTTTCTCCCTCATGCCCTATGTCCGACCATAGAAACTTTGGTTCTCTCCATCGCACTAGGCTCACATCCCAACAGTTCTACTTCTAAGGTAAGTCGTGCTCTTTTTTTCTCGTTTGGTTATCGAGAAAGTCGATATTATTATTATTATTATTTTTTTGGGATTTGTTTGGTTGTTGAGAAACAGGAGTTGAAGTTGATCTCTTTTTCCCTTTTGGGGCTATTTGGTTGCTGAGAAAGTCTTATTTTGGTATGTTTTAATTTTTTTTGTCAAAATTATTTTATTTCTTGTTGTTTTGTTTTGTTTTGTTTTGTTTTGTTTAATGAATTATTTGCTTATTTAAAATGACATTATTCTCATGGAGTCTTGTTTTGGACGTAGCTATGCGGATGCTTCATTTGCTTCAAACCAATCACAGGTATCTAAATCATATATTTTCATTACTATTTGTGTTTTGTATAAGATTATTTACATATTTCTATAATATCTTAATTATTTATGAAATCAATTAGCAAATTGGGTATACATGTTTGGTTTGTGTTGTAGGGAGTTGGAAATGCGTTTGTAGCTAATATACATCAACCACCCTAAGCATATTTGGAGCTTTATTATTCTCTTTGAAAAATTGTGTGTGGAGATCTATTACTATCATGAAATGCAATATTAAGATGGGCATATTTAAACATTTTTCAAGTTTACCATCACAGTTTTTCTTATATTGGTAGAGCTTTGAGCTTGGAGCCTGGATTTTTGAGTTACAGAGTGATTTAAGAAACTTTGACATTTAATCTTTTTGGTGTACTTTTTAGTGTAATATTTTGACTTTGAAAGTGTTTTGCTAAAGGTCTCGAACAATTTGGCTCTTATGTATATTACTCTTGTGTCATTACGAGATGCTCATGGTGTAGTAGTTTAGGTATCATAGTTGTATAAATCTGCTGTCACTTTTTCAGGGGTTACATTTGAGGCAAGCTCTACTCATTTTTGATTTATTATTTATTTAATGTAAATAGATGCAAAGTTTTAAGTTAATGTAATTTTACAACCACTGTTTAACGAAAAGGAAAAATTTTTTGAGGTAGAACAATTGACCAAAAAGAGTAAGGATTCATATTTAGTACTATGTTAGACTGTTACTTTGCTTCAAATCCAAGTTCATGAGCATTTTTTTTTCAATGAACTTAATCACTAGCCACTTTCCACTTGCTTGTTTTCATCTTGTGTACGGCAAAAACAACATATGACAATTTGAATAATACTTTTGTTACATAGATGCCTGATGACAAGAATAGCATCATGAACTAATGATGAGCCAACTAGCTAAGAAAAGAACTTAACCTTGGGAGCAATGGGGAAGATCCCATATGGATTGTCGTTTAAATGAGGGTTCCTTGGAAGGTTTAGCATATGATTGATATCACATTGTAAGCAGAATTTAAGAGTAAAAATTCCATCCTTCCCAGGTTCTTAGCATTGTGATTATTAAGTTTATCAATTGTAAAGTCGTCTAAATTAATTGGTACTACTTAAGAGCTGGATTCCCTAAAGTTGTCATCCCAAACTTTTACATTCTATCCATTTCCAATAATCCAAATGATCCTTAGGCCACCAAAAAAAAAAAAAAAAAAAAAAAAAAAATCAATCTAGATGATGTTCTTGTGCACAATCCCATGTAACAAAGAACTAAATTGTACAAGTTTCATCCAGATTATTTGAAGAGGTTATGTAATATGCTTCAAGCGTATATAGTCCATTAGAATTTAGTCCATTTACATTGCACTGCACATTTCCATCCATTTCTCCTATTTAAACCAAAATTGGCCAAGAAAATTTCCAAGCATACATTTTTTTCCCATGTACAATTGAAAAAACTTAAGAAACAAGGAAAAAGACCAAAAAAATAGAGTTGCCGCCGCCCTTATTCACTAGATGGTTTTGCCTGCGCTTTTAGGGTCTTAGCTACTTGCTCTTGAATGAGCTGCTGCCCTCCTATGAGTTCTAGCCATAGACTTCGTCTTTTGGGTTGGGTTATTGTTGTTGCCCTTGTACGTAGTCTTTGTTGGATATCTATATTGCTAGCAGCTTTAGTTAGAGCCACTGTAACATTAGGGTCAAATGCGTCCAGTTTTGAATGAAGATGAATAGATCGAGATTCCTTGGGACATAAAGTTCGTATCTTGAGCTTTCCTATCTGCTAACTCCTTCACAAATCCAAAAGAAGAGATCCATCTTGGACCCTATGATTCTCGTTCTCGCAAACTCCAATTTCTTGGCAACCAAATAGGTCCAAAAGAAACACTCATGCACACAAAAAGGATCCAAAAGAAACACACACACACACACACACACAAAATCTCAATTTTATTGGCAACTTTCTAGGTAACCAAACGAGGGGAATAAATTCTCAACTTGACAGATCCATCTTGGACCTTGTCATTCCCGCAAATTCCACTTTCTTAACAAATAAACAGTCCCAAAAGCATCGAATTCGAAAAGAAATCTCGACTGCAACTCCAATTTCTCAACAACCAAACAAATTAAAAAAAAAAAAAAATTTTGAACTTTCTCGGCAACCAAACGAAAAAAAAAAAAAAAAAACCACAACTTATCTTAGAAGTAGAATTGCTAGAATGCGAGCATAGTGTGATGGAGAGAACCAAAGTTTCTATGGTCGGACATACGGCATGAGGGAGAAGGGTAAAGAGGCTTCTTTCTAGATATGGCAATTTCCACCAAATCCATAGGGTTTCGACTCGACCCATACCCATATGGGCGGGGTTTTTTTATTTTTTTCGGATGTCGGGTCGGACATGGGCATAGATTTGAAATTTTAAATCAGATATGGGTCGGATATGGGTTACATATGCAGCTGACCCGACTCGACCTTGCTTTTACAAGTTTACCCTTCTATATATATAACACTTACTAAACCCTAGCCGCCCCTAATTTTCTACCATTCATATTCCTCTCCTCTCTCCCTCACCATCTCTCAGTCTCTCACCCTCACCTCACAACCTCTGCCAACTGCCGTCACCCTCTTGCCGCCACCATCTACCATCGTTGCTGACCGCCGTCACCCTCACAAGTCACGAGTTACGCCCTCACCGCCCAACCCTCACAAGTCACAAACCTCACCCTCATGGCCTAGCTCCCTCACGCTTCATCCTCACGCTTTCTACTGTCGTTGCCTCAACAGTCACCGCCGATTCACCATCATGACCTCACATCACGAATTCCATATCTATAGTCACGCGTACGCCGGATCTTCGGACACACGTATGCCGGATCTCATCGTCTATGGTTAGGCATAGGCCGGATCTACACCAAATCGACATCTCCGGCGTTGACCCACTGTGATGGTTCCTCAACTCCTCTCTTTCTCTCCTTTCACCATCAAGCATGGGCAGGGTGGGGGCCGGCATGGGTTTCCCAAGATGGGATCGGTTCGGGGATGGAGTTTCATTTCCCTGCCCCATCAGGTTTAGGGTCGGGCATGGGCATAGCAATTTAAAGTTGGGGTCGGGCTTGGAGTAGTTCCAACCCACATCCGACCTAACCCATTGCCATCCCTATTTCTTTTGGTATGGCGTAGGATAGAGGAGAGAGAATGGAGAAGGGAGGAGGAGAAAATGCTGGTTTTAGTAAAGCTATTTAATGGGCCCACCTACACTTTTTGCTTTTTCTATTTCGAAAAATTTAGTCTTCTGGTTAGAACACATCCATTTACAAAAGAACTTGTATAACGTGGTTTTAGCAACTCATCAACCACGTCACTCGGGAAACGCTTTTTGGGATGTTTTTCAGGATAGCTAACACCATCCCAGTAGTGGAATGACAAAATTACCCCTCTTTATTTTACTAATCTACCCTTCTTTTTTTATTATTATTTTTTTTCATCCCAGAGATCCCGACCCTACCTCACAGCCATCGTTCATTCACCCACCATCTTCTGCGCCGTCGACTTACCCCGGAACCTACCACACCGCCGTCTTCGGCGTGCGGGTAAGATTGAGATCTAGGTTGCTCTTGAGGAGGAGTTCGATGAAGTCAAGCTCTACATCACCTTCTCGGCTTCTCCGTATGCCGGTAAATGCAGAGCGGCGGCCATCCCCAGTGCAATCGGGTCCAGATCGGTAAATCTCTACCCTTTTTTTCCCCTTAAATCTATACCCATTTGTCTCTTCTCTCTATCATCCTCATTTCCTCGTGGATCCAGATCCACTGGTATCAGCAACTCGAGCAACGCATGCCCAACCCAAATCATTCAAAAAACTACCGAAAACACCTCAGAAGTCGCATCCATGTCTGATCCCCATCAGCTCCGCCGTCGCCGGTAACGCAGATCTCGCCGGCGATCGCTTCGCTGCTTTCTTTTCTTTTTATTCTTTTTTGTTTTTGAATCTTGCACCGCCGGATTCGACGCCGCCGGTGACGCGGATAACGCCGACTTTTTTTCTCTATTTTTGAATGTCGCACCTTCCCAACAGTTAAAAAAAAAAAAAAAAGAACAAACCCACATTCTGAATCTCGCATTTTTTTATTTTTTATTTTTTTTATTTTTTTGTTTGGCCTCTTACTTTCTTTGGAAAAAGATTGGAAAGTTCCATGGTCTCAAATTCGAGTCGTGATGGTAAATTGGCAGAGTTAGGAATTATTCCTAGGGTGTTCGTGGTTCGGTTTTAGGGTAGATTTTAAACCAAACTATTATATTTCGGTTTTTATTTTCTCAAACCAAAACCAAACCATACTATAAAAAAACCAAACCAAATCAAACCATAAAATTTCGGTTTGGTTCGATTCGATTTTGATTTTATCCTATCAAATAACAATAAATAATTAAAAATAAAAAAATGACAAGCCAAACTCTAAATAAAAACATTTTTAATAAAATCATTATATTAGCAACTAAAAAAAATATAAGTAGTGATAGGGGGGACGACTAATAGAGGACGAAAGGTGAGACGAAAGGCTCTCTTAAATCTGATTGGGGAGTTCCAATAACGCCGTTAACACCAACAAACACACATTCAAAAGAGGACGTCCCCTATTTTCGCGGTTTCTTGGATACCTTCCGCGATTATCTGAAAGGGGTTTTGAAGGGGTTATCTGAAAGGTGTTTTGAAGCGATTTCTTGGTCTCTTAAATCGGTGTTGGAGTATTATCTGAAAGGGGTTTTGAAGGCTGTGGAAAGAGTTATCTGAAATCACATAAAGGTATGATTTTTAAGGCAATCGATTTGGGTTTTTTTATCTTAAATCACCGGCAAAATAAACTCTTTATGTTTGCGTGGTAATCTTCTCCATCAAAACAAGCAAAGCAGTCGGATTGGGAAGGTTATCTGAAACGGGTGTAAATGGGTTTTGCTCAGACGGTGAACTGTCGCTAGTATTCTCCCTCCTGTACCTTCAAACCGGACCACCGAAAATGGGTTTTGGAAAGCAACGGGTTCTGACCGCCGGATTCTGAGCTCGTCGGACCTAAAGCGGATCATTGGGCTGAGAAAGACTCTCGTTTTCTACAAGGGAAGGGCACCAAGAGGGTCGAAGACGGACTGTGTCATGAACGAGTACCGCCTACCCGATAGTTGCTCCATCCCCAAGGTACGTAGTACGTACTGTAACTACCAGTCATTAATGGGTCTCCGATCAAACGTAGTTTCTTACAAAGGCTCTGCTTGGTTGGCCGGAAAATAGTTCCTACAAGAATTTTCCAGGAAAGTAAAAAAATTTGAATATGAGACTTGAGTTCTAAGTCCACACCCTACTTCTATGAAAAGTACAGTAGCTTTCACATAATTTTTTAAATAGAAAATTGTGTTTTTTTATCTTGAAAATTATTTCTATTTGTTCCTTCTTCTATTATTTAGGGTTTTTATTTGATTCTCCCAAATTGTCTAGGGTTTTCATTTGATTCCCCAATTTCGTATTATCCCTTAAGTTGTTATCTGGTTTTTATGCTAATTAGGAGAGTGTGTGGTGTTTGAATGCCATAACATTTAATTTACATTGTGCTATTAAGATAACATGAATAATTGTTTAAACTTCTGGATATTATCTTGAAAATTTTACCAAGATAGCTGCATTTATTTGGCATATCTGTTGGAATCACTTGTAAAATCAACGTACGTATTATTTCTCAACCACTACCATCAACTGCTGGGGGCCAAAAAAAAAATTTGAAGAGTTTTTCAGTCCAAACGAACCTTGAATATGGCGGTCGTTGCGATTCTATTGTCGGAATACTTCAACTTCCGAAGATGAAACAAAACCCCAGAGGCAAACTCTCACGATGCCGGACACAATCAACGTCAAACGATGATATAAGCTCAAAAGAAATCCGTTACTGATTTCTTTTATATATAAGACTTAGAAAAAAGGAGGCAATACCGTTTAAGATAGGAGATATGGAAATCTTCAGCAAAAAAGAGGCAAAAACGTTAAAAAAGGGGGCAATATAAAGCAGTTAAGATATCACCCCACTTTCCCTATTATTCCTTATATTTAGGGATTCCAATAATGGAATAACTTCAGCACTTTAAAAAAGCACTAACGTCAGTTACATGGTGTTAGCCGTCCCCCCAAATTCATCCTCTCACTTCGTCCCCCCCTTAGCATTTTCCAAAAAATATTAAACATTCTATCAAAATGGAAAAGTATTGACTTATGTCAATTCAAGTTCAAATCTCTAATCTAATACGTGCCAATATCTCACACAATAATAATGACTAGTTTAATACATGCCAATCTAATAAATAAAAAACATTAAAATAATTTACAATCTATTACTTATTATGCCCTCATTAGAATAAAAAATTTACAAATTAAGTTTAATATGTAATATATAAAATTATATATATTTATATTATATTTTTTCGGTTTTTTCGGTTTTTCGGTTTGGTTTGGTTTGGTTTTTTAAACATGAAAATCAAAACAAAACCAATTTAATTCGGTTTTCTAAAATTAGAACCAAAACCAAACCTAAAGACAAAAAAACCAAACCAAACCAAACCGACCGGTTTAGTTTGGTTCGGTTTGGTTTTCGGTTTTAACCTAAACTATGAACACCCCTAATTATTCCAGCAGGTCGATATTTATTTTTATTTTTTAATTTTTTTTTAATTCTATAAATTAAAGAATCTTTTAAAATAACTTTCATTTTTTTTCCTTTTTTCATGCTATGCAATAATTTTTTTTTTTGAACTTAATAATTAAAACATAAAGTTAAATATATATTTTTTTATGACATAGAATAGACTCTATTTCGTTAACAGTTCGTGCAGTTAGTATAAATCTCAAATACATGCAATCTCTTATAAGTATTGACTAAAAAATAAAACTTAAATATATGTTGCTAATAATAAGATTATAATTAGAAATATCAAATTTTTGTGAAATAATAGGAGTAAGAGTTATCTTAAAAAAAATAAAAATAAAAATAAAGGGGAAAGAAGAAGGATGTATAGGGACCAAAAAAAATTAGTAAGGGTCAAATTCAAAATATCAAAATATATGTAAAGTAAAATAAATAAATAAATAAATTAAATGGGTGAGGAGGGTCAGTGCCGATCACCTGACTTCGCCCCTAGATGGTATCGAGAGAGTTAGCGATGCTGTGATACGATTGGAGTTGGTTGGGAATTGTTGTTGCCCGAATAAATGGAGTTTGCAGTGAAGAAATCGAGTGGGGATGGCGTTAAATGAACTAGAGATGGTGTTGTTGGGAGAGTTGGGGATGCTGCGGTAGGGTTGGGTAATTGAGAATTGTTGTTACCGGGACAAACGAAGTTCATTGGAAAAAATGAAGTTGGGAATGGTGTTTGGAGAGTTGGGATGTCTTGTAGAGTTGGGCAGTTGAGGATGGTGATGAACTTCCGGAGGGTATTTAAGACAATTACAAAAGAGACAAGAGGGGTAAAATAGGAATAGAACAGTGATATCCACTTGCTCTCTTTTGGGTGGCTGTATAAAATTGGGTACTTTTGTGGACTCCCATGCAACTTGCCCTTTTACTTATCAATGAGATGACTTCGCTTACAATGTTTGTTTGTTTCTTCGCTCGTTGGCCGAGGCAGTTGGTTTTCTGGCATTTTATCATCGGGAAATAATTGGGTATGTACTTTAACTAGGTCTTCCACACTATCCTTCTTTGACTGACCATTGTCACTTGGTGAAGTTACACAGAAAAAAGCGTAGATAAATCCTTATTTATTTGCTGACCTGATTTTACACCATTTCATTCTCCCTCGATCTCCCTTCCTTCTAGCTACTCTTCAATCTGCTCTTCCATTCTCTTCCCTCTTGTACACTCGCAAAAACCGATCTACTTACTTTTTCCTTTGTTTCCTTTGTTTCTCCTAAAACCCTGTCTTCTTTTTTCTTTTCAATTGAACTCTCAGTATTTTCTATTGAAACCCAAAAAAGCAGAAGAAAAGGAAGAAATGGATCTGTACCTTGTCCTTCTTTTCATCGCGGGGATAATCGGAGAGAACGTGGTGGCGAAAATGGGAGGCTACATGGTGACGGAAATCGGAGGGTACGTGGTAGCAAAAATCGGAGGGTACTTGGTGGCGAGAATCGGCGGCTACGTGGTGGCGAAAACCGGAGACTATCTGGTCACTGTAATCGGAGAGTACCTGATCGCTCCAATTAGGGAGTACCTGGTGGTGGCTCTAATCAGAGAGTACCTCATCGCTCCAATCAGGTATGAAATTGGTTATCTGTTTTGCTACAACAAAAACATTGAAGATTTGAGGAACCAAATTGAGGATTTGGAAACAGACAGAGCTCGGGTGCAAAAACTAGTCGATGTTGCCGAAATGAATGGAGAAGATATCGTAGCTAATGTTCGGGTATGGCTGGCAAGTGTGAACTTGATCACAGAAGAGTGTACTAATTTTTTTAATGAACAACAACTTCCAGTGGATACATGGTGCTTCAATAGCCAGTCTTGTTCTAATTTGAAGTTGCGCTTCCAACGGAGCAAGGAAGCTAGGGCGAAGGCGACAGAAATTGACAAGCTCAAACGAGATTGCAAGTTTGATAGAGTATCTTGCCCTGCCCCTCCACATTTCGACTCTAGAAAATCGATTTTGAAAAATGTTATGAAAGCCTTAAAAAATGACCAAATCCACATGATTGGCATATACGGCGTAGGTGGAGTGGGCAAAACCACACTTGTGAAAGAAATTGGCAAAAAGGCAAAAGATGATGACCTATTTGACGAGGTAGTGATGGCCGTGGTTTCCCTGTCTCCAGACATCAGAATAATTCAAGATGAAATTGCAGACATGCTAGGTCTGAAATTCAATGAGGAGAGCGTATTAGGAAGAGCAGGATGGTTGTCTACAAGACTCAAGGAGAAGAGGATACTAGTGATATTGGACGATATTTGGGACAAAGTTGAGTTGGACGCTATAGGAATTCCTTTTGGAGCGACGCACAGGGGTTGCAAAATTGTGTTAACATCTCGAAGCCTTGATGTATGCCAGCAGATGAATGCTCAAAAGAATTTTCTAGTCGAATTCTTGTCTGAACAAGAATCATGGAATTTGTTTCAGAAGATGGCAGGTGATTCTGTGGACTCTCCAGATCTCCATCCTTTAGCTGTTCAGGTGGCTAAAGAATGTGCCGGTTTGCCACTAGCAATAGTGACACTTGCAGAAAAATTGAGAAATAAGAGCTTGCCTTATTGGAAAGACACTGCTGATCAACTGCTTGAGTCGATTCTAGATAAGAAAGTTTTTTTATCTCTAGAATTGAGTTACAATTATTTAAAAAGTGAGGAAGCCAGGTTATTTTTTTTGCTTTGCTGTCTATATCCTGAAGATCATAACATAGCGATCCAAGACTTGATGAGATATGGGATGGGTTTGGGTTTGTTTCAAGTTCATACAGTGGATGAAGCAACAGTGAGAGCGCTTACATTGGCTAATGAGCTTAAGGCTTCTTGTTTATTGCAAGATAGTAGCTTCAAAGATTGTGTCAAGATGCATGACGTTGTTCGAGATCTTGCCATATCAATTGCATCAAAAGATAAGCATGTGTTTCTGGTAAGAGCTGGTCCAGAATGGAAGAAATTGCCAGGAAAGGACACGATTAAACAGTACACTGCCATCTCACTAAAGTCTCATGATATAATTAAGCTTCCTGATAAGTTGAAATGTCCTCAACTCCAAATTTTATTGTTAGAATGCCCCCATCCTTCATTGAAATTCCCTAACAATTTCTTTTTAAGGATGAAAAATCTCAAAGTTCTAGATATGTCTGGCATGCAGTTTTTGTCATTACCATCAACGCTTCGGCATTTGAAAAACCTTCGTACATTGTGTTTAGAACGTTGCAAATTAAAAGATCTATCTACAATCGGAGAACTAGAGAAGCTAGAAATTCTTAGCCTTCTTGATTCTGATATCGTGGAGTTGCCGAGACAAATTGGAAGGCTGAGTCATCTGAGGCTGTTAGATTTGACAAGATGTAGAAATCTCACAAGAATTCCACCTGATGTCGTACGAGGCCTTTCCCAATTAGAAGGATTGTACATGGCAGGTGGCTTTGTCAAATGGGAGATTGAAAGGCAAGACCAAAAAAGAGGTAATGCTAGCCTTGCGGAGCTGGAGAACTTGTCTTGCTTAATCAATTTGGAGGTTGATATACCAGATGACAACCTTTGGCCCAAAGATTTACTCTTGGAAAAGTTGTCAAGATTTAGAATATCTATAGGCGATTTCAGCTCAAGGAACAACTACTCATACTCAAAATCCTTAAGACTCAAGGTCAACATAAGCACTCCTTTAGAGGATGGAGTTAACATGCTGTTGAAAGCAGCTGAAGATATACAATTGATGGAAATGAAGGGTTTAAATAATGTACTTAATGGCTTGGATACAGAAGGGTTTCAACGTTTAAGGTGCCTTAAAGTCAAAAAATGCCGTGAGGTGGAATATATCTTGAAAGCATCGGAACATGTTTCATGTGTCGCCTTTCCTATCTTAGAGAAATTGGAACTCGATCGTCTTCCAAACTTGAAAGAGATATGCCATGACCAACTTCCAAGTGGGTGCTTCCGTAACCTAAGCGTTGTGAAAGTAGAAAACTGTGATGGATTGAAAAATCTATTCTCACATTCCATATCCAAAGATCTTTCAAAACTTGTTGAACTAGAAGTCGGATTGTGTGACATAATGGAACAGGTATTTGGAATTGAAGATGAAGAAGTAGCGATGGATGCCATTGTGTTTCCTCATTTGCGTTCGTTGAGGCTTGAGTATTTGCCAAACCTCAGAACTTTCTGGTCCAAAATGAAAGGCTATCTGGATACCCACACAGAACAGCCTTTGTTTGACAATAAGGTATGCCTTCATTATTAGAAGATCCTGATCACATTTAGAAAGCAAAAATCCCTTCTTTTTTTTTTTTTTTTGGGAAATTGACCACCTTGCTAGATCTTTTCACCATTAATCTTTCCTGCATTTTAATCACATGGAAGTTATCTCCCGTGTATTGGAGCTTGCTTCAAAGGGGTATGGCTTTAGAATTATTCTCTTTTGAATCTTATGATTAATGTGCGTTATGTTATCAGAGTAGATCATAGTGTGGTTGAGTTAAAATAACTATAGTTAAGTTGGACCCTAGATATTCTGATTCCAATCATCTAGTGCTCCCATGTCCAATAGAAATATAATGGTGATATGGTAATTTAATTGTGTAAAACAAGAATTAACACTGCAAAGCCGAGCTACTATTGGACCTCTAATTGTTTGATTTGAGGTTATGGCCGAATCTAATGAAAGCTATTTAGACTAGATCTTAAGTTGAGAATAGTACTTGAGAAAAAAATCACTGGATTGAAATAGAAATGGTCTAGAAGAATTAAAGTTCATTTTATTTTTATTTTTTTTAATACAGAATTAGGTAAATTGCTAAAACAATGAATAAATTCCCCAGGTTGCGTTCCCTGCCTTGGAGGGATTGGAAATTAATGATGTTGGCAATTTCAAGGAGATATGGCACCCGCAATTTCCAGCTCTGTCCTTTTCTCAACTAAAATTTCTAAGAGTGGAAAACTGTACGAAAATGTTATATGTTGTGCCATTCAATTTGCTACGAAGGTTATGGAGTTTAGAGGAGCTATCTGTTAGAGGGTGTGACTCAGTGGAAGAGGTAGTTGAAGTTGGAAGGCTTGGCATTGAGGAAGGTGATGTAATCGGAACGTTGTTTCAGCTAAGAGAACTCAAATTATGGTATTTACCCAAGTTAAAGCATATATGGTGGGACAAGTATCCACATGGAACACTTGGTTTCCAAAATTTGAGTTCTATAAACATGTTCCAGTGCAACAGTCTGAAAAGTCTTTTCTCACCTTCCACAGCTGGCAGTCTTGTGCAACTACAAGAAGTAATAATAGATTCATGCAAGATGATGGAAATGATCATTGCAAAGGAAAGAGAAGGAGAAGAAAACTGCATAGATATTATTGTATTTCCACAGCTGCACTCTCTCATACTTAAAAATCTACCAAAACTCACGGGTTTCTACACAGGGAGATCTACATTGAATTTTCCATCTTTGAAAGATGGATTTCCTGGGATGAAGACATTTACTTCTAGCACTCAACGCCCACAAAAGTATGAGACAAATGATAAAGCATTAGACAGGTCACGAGAGAAGTGCGACCTTTATATCTCCATACAACCTCTCTTCGACAAAAAGGTATGCGTTTTGTCTCTCTCCTAAGTTTCTAACCAGATTTGGACAAAAAAGTTTGAATTTTAAAAATGGGCCAAATTTTTTCTTGACCAATCTCACCATCAATTTAATTTGAGTACATAATTAAAAGATATTGTTATATTTATTTTCAATTAAATGTATTAAAGGTAAAATTGTAATTTCAAAATTTGAAAATATTGTCGTTGAATTCACCACTTTCAGAAGAAACCTACTTACCCATCTAATTCCTTAAAGTAACTAATTGATAGAAGTATTTTTAGTAATGACTTATTAAATTACAACAATATGCTTATGAGTATGGTTTTTATTTATTTATTTTTACTATGCCTAATAAGTATGGTTTTAATAAAAATCACTGAATACAACTATTGATTAAAAAAATTAAAGTCTTAACTTTTTGGCATATTTATGCTTTGCCTCTATGCATGTACCCTAGAAACATAAAAGAAGAAATGATTTTCTTAGTAGAAGCTAACAATAAGATTATCAACCTTATAGATGGCTATACATACTATAAAAACACTAGGAATTATTGATTTTACTCTTTCTATATGTACTAACTATGGCCCATGCGTGTAAAAGAATTGTCACGACCCAAATTAATTAAGTCGTGACCAGTAGTAATAAAACCATTTTATTTTAAATAAATTGCTTGTATTTTGACGCAGATGACACGTGTTGAAAATCTGTAAATTTTATAAAAATTTCAGCATGACCCATTCGTAAATGGGGTATACCATGATGAACCTATTGAAATACCATAATAATAACCTGTCATCCACATTTGGTATCATCACAAGTATTACAATCCACATAAAAGAAACCTACATAGTTAATTAAATATTACAAACCATTTCATAACACATGTCCGATGCCCATTGGCCGAATAGAAAAATATTAAATATTACAATCCACAATATTAAATTATCCAAAGTCAACATAATTGTCCCAATAAGAACGGCATAATATAATTAAGCTGGATAAAAGCTTCAAGGTAAAGTCTCTAGCCTTATAATCATATGAAAAATATTTATAAAAATAGGGGTGAGTATAAAACTCAGTAGATATAATTTACTAACTGTGGCCCATGCATGTTATAGTGGATAATAAAGACATAAAAAATATTGCTAAATACTCATTTCTATATTGTGCCATGATACTATCTTTTTTTTTTTTTTTTTTTATAAAACAAAGTCATGATATCCTTGCCACCTACTAATCTATAGTTCTATACTACTCATGAACGTATTTTAGAGGAGAAATTTAACCTATTTAAAGAAATGTTAAGTTTCCAACCTAAAAGCCTAAGCTATTAGGTGGAGGGCCCAAACAGGTATATTAAGTCATATCAACATTTTATATTTAAACGATGTGGGATATGGGACTTCCCAACACTCCCCCTCACATGCAGGCCTAACAATACAATAATGGGTCTGTCACGTGGACAACAACAACGGGCTCATGAACGAAGTAGGCCCAACAACAACAACAACAATAACGGGCTCACAAATGAAACGACCCAAGAACGACATGCTCTGATACCATGTTAAGTTTCCAACCTAAAAGTCTAAGCTATTAGGTGGAGGGCCCAAACAGGTATATTAAGTCATATCAACATTTTATATTTAAACGATGTGGGATATGGGACTTCCCAACAAGAAATATTACATTTTATGACATATTTTTGTAGTAGTTTATTTACATAATAAGATTTAGTGTGGTGATCAATAGGCCAACAATCCAACAGTCCAATAAACCTTTTAAGTGGGGTGAGTTGAGGTGGTGTGAGGTGAGTTGCTAAGTCCATGTCTTTATTCCCATATTTCTTGGTTAGAGAGGGTTGTTGGGCTATATATGTAGACTCAGATCCTTAACTTGCACCAACGTGTTTTAGAGTCGTGAGTGGTAACCCAAAGCAGATAATATCCTTGCAAGTGAAAGGATCGGTCGTTACAATTTGATATTAGGAATGGACCTACCTCTCGGGGATAGGGTGGTCCCACACGAGGATGAGTGGCCTCTAGGGGGTAGATTGTGATGAACAATGGGCCAACAGTCCTACAGAGATCTTAAGTGAAGGGGAGTGAGGTGAGGTCAGGTGAGGTGTCAAGTCCATGTATGTAGTCCCACATCACCTGGTTGGAGTGGGTCGTTGGGCTATATATGTAGACTTCTTAACTTAATTTAACTCAAAGCAGACAGTATTCTTGCAAGTGAAAGGATGGGCCAGTATACCCTTTGTCTCATTTTTTGTTCACTTTGGTTGCTGATGTTTTGAGTAGGTTAGTGGATAGAACTTAGGGAGTTAATATGTTTGAAGGTTTTTCTATTGGGAGGGAATGTGTGTCTTATAGTGTGTTAATGACACTTTGTTTTTTGCTTCAGGGGATGAGCAAAACCTTCTTATTTACAGTCTATTCTTTATATTTTTGAGTATTGAAAGTGAATATGGATAAATCTTCATAAAAAAAAAAAAAAAAAAAAAGTGAATATGGATAAATGTTCTTTAGCAGGTGTCAATGGCTCTCTTGATGAATTGAATAGGTTGGTGGGTGTGTCAGATTGTTCTTTGGAGAGTTAGCCTTTGAAATACTTAGAATTTCCTTTGGGAAGTGATTGTAAATCTGATTCTTTTTGGAATCCAGTGTTGGAGAAGATTGGATGGTTAGAAGAATGCCTTGCTCACTAAATGGGTTAGGCTTATTTGATTCAGGCTGTTCTATTTAGTATGGCTGTTCTATTTAGTATTCCTATCTATTACATGTCCCTCTTCAAGATCCTTGTCAGTGTGTCCAGAGGAATTTAGATGATGATGTGAGATTTTTTATGGGAAAGATGTGTAGAAGGGAGTAGAGACCATTTGGTTAGTTCGGAAGTTGTGTTCCGCTTGAAGCTTAAGGGGGTCTTGCTGTTGGTAATATTATTTCTAGAAACATTGTCTTGACTGAAAACTAGTTATGGAGGTTGCCAAATGAAAATGACTTCTTATGGTATCTAGCACTCCCAAACAAACTCCAAACTTGCCGAAGAAGGCAAATACAGAAGCAACAAAGGGATTAAGAGGCTGGAAAATTTCTAATAGCAATTTTACGGACTAAAAATCGATTGTCTTACTCAAATTAGATGTTAGAAGGAATAATCATGTGCTAGTAATAAAAAACAGTGGCTGGACAGAGGAATATACCAGGACCAACTTCATCACTGCCCTTAAATCTCATCATGTCTCCTCCAAACAAGTCTCAATAGTCATCTCATGTATTCAAACAACCAAACACACCTCTCTTTGGCCTTGTAAAAGTGTCAACCAAGAGGAGAAGAATAAGAAGAAATCATGCCCTGAATAGAAACCCCATGAGCAAGACACAAATTGTACGATTGGGGAAAACAAACAGAAAAAGTAGAATTCCCTCTCCACACATTTTTCCAAAACTGATTTTTTTTCACCATTACCCACCCATAAATGAAATGTGGGATAAAAAATGAGATAAACCTTGAAAAATAAACTTCCATGGACAATGGGCTGAAACCCTAGGACTAATTAAAGAATCCCAACCATCAATTTTAGTACCATATTTTCTCCATGGAATCAATTATTGAGGGACATACTTGTAATAAAAGGGAAAAACTTCTTAATGGCTAAGATACTATTTGGTGGGTATTTTGGATACAGTTTCTTACTTGAGGGAATTACAGATAGGTCTGGCTATGGGCAAACAATTACAGTTACTAGTCATTCTTAGTTAAGTTAGTAGTCATTTACTAGTAAGTTAGTAATAATTTGTATTAAACTGTAATTGTTTGCCCGTAGCCGGACCTATCTGTAATTCTCCTTTCTTACTTTTGAGAGCAAAAAGCTAAGCGTTTTTTATTTATTTATTTATTAAAAAAAAAAAAAAGCACTTACAAGTAAGAAAAATGCTTCTAAAATCTCCACTGAACAATGCTCAAGTCCGTTTCAGACATTACCTTTTTTTTCTTTATTTCAAACTTGTGACAATGTTTAGGACAATGATGCTGAATCATAATGTAAATCACAATCATAGCTAAATTCTTTCAATAACCTTTCGAAATCAAATTCAATAGAGGGAAAGCTACCAAACAATGGCAGAAATGAAAAGTCATAAAATAAAATGGAAAATGCTTGTAGAAACTAATGCATTTTGGTCCTTAACATTAATCTTATTGTTGTTGACAAATTAAAACTAATCCTTAACAATAATCTTATTGTTGTTGCAAAATTAAAACTAAGGCTTTTAAAAACCTGGCTTGTGTATTCATTCTTTCATTTTAAGACATCATCTTTTAATGTAGTTCAAATGATTGAGTATTGCAGGTCATTTTTCCCACCTTAGAGGTATTGAAAATCAAAGGTATGAAATTCAAAGATATATGGCACCCACAACTTCCAGCTGAGTCCTTTTGTCAAGTAAGAGTCCTGGAGGTGGAATGCTGCCACAAGCTATTGAATGTTGTCCCATCCAATTTGCTGAAAGGTCTAACAAAGTTAGAGGAAATTTCTGTTAAGAAATGTGATTCAGTTGAAAGGATATTTGAAATTGAGCAGCTTGCTGTTAAGGACAGACATGAAATTGGGACCTTTTCTCTGCTGAAAAAATTGGAGTTATCGGGACTACCCAGGTTATTCACTTCTAAAAATCCAATCTTGGAAAAGCTTCAGATAAATGATGAAGATTTTGAAGAAAAGCCTGAAGAGGGCAACTCTTCTGTTCCAATAAAAGCTCTCTTCGATGAATTGGTATGTAGTTTGAATTTTTGAAGCTCTATTTGAGAATTTTGGAAATTGGAGCAAGCTGGTCTTCACCCTTAATGCTATTTGGTTTTTGAGTGAACCAACTCATAGTTGGTGTATAAAAAAAAATGGTGTTTATACCTTATTCCCACATAAGAATGACAAGGCTTAAAGGGATAGGAAAAAAAATGGACTTATCAAATAGTTGTAAAATCAAAACCGGCAATAATCTTCTTAAGTAAGCAGGGTTTTAAATTATTAACAAAGATTCAATATCAGAGATCTCTTGGAACAAGGACTTTAATACCATGACTTTTCAACTTGTGGTTTTTAATAAGAATTAGGTTTAGATTGAATTGTGACCAATTTCCACATTTTTTATTGTTTTTTCTTTGAATCAAAGTTGTCCCAATTGTTGAGTATTCTGGAATAGTTATCCAAACAATATTTTTCATGAGACATATTCGGCAATTTATGCTTTAATTCTTATGTTATATTTTGACACACTAGGAAATCATGTATGATTCTCCAAAATAGGTGGTGTGCCAATGTTGCATAAATGCACAGAAAACTAAAGAAGGGAAAACTTTCAACCTGAATAATAAGCCCTAGAATGCACCAGGGGCCCCTTGAATCCACAGGAAAAAGAAGAGAAACTTCTTTGAAGGTTATTAACTATTATATGAATAATTTCGTTTTTATATTTTATGGCCTATTTATAGGTTCCATAAAACCCTAATAACAGTGAGGAACATTTCTAAATTGACCCTCCATAATATCGTAACCTATAAAATGTAACAACCCACCCCTCATTGTATGCGTATTGTCCACTTTGACAGCTCTATTTTTTAGGTGGGGGATTGTGATGGATGCCATGTGTGGCGGGTACGAGTCATTGACAGGATACCATGGTAGGTGATTATTAGTCCCACATTAGAAACGAATTCATCCAATGTGAGATTTATAATTAGGGTGCTTACACCTCAATTATATGGAGGCCTTTTCCTAGGGGAACTCGGGGAGGACAAATCCATGCGCTAGCAAAACGAACAATATGAAACAATGAGGGTTGGGTCGTTACAATAAATAGTTTGCCTATTACAACCATAAAATAAGACAATAAAGCACTAAATTCCTAAAACAAACATTACAAACATAATAATAAAAATCTTCTAACGCATGTGCTTTGCCTAGTTTCCTTGTCCTACATCAGAGCCCTCCTCTCCGAGAAAACGTGTGCTTGAGTTTATTTCAAACCATTAAAGTCTTCTAGTCCAGCGAATCAAATATTTTGAATATTTACCTGCCTCAATATATTTTCAAGTTTATTTTCGATAAATAAAATAGCTTGAAATTTTTGGGCAGCAGTATTCAATTGGGACAAGATCCACAACATAAGGGTTGAAAATCAAGTTAAAAATTCTTAACCTCTTTGAAATGGCAATGTTGCACCTCAATTGGAGACTCAATTGGTGAATCAATGGAATTTTGGGAATTGAGCTCATCTTGAAATTCGACAAGTTCCTCCTTTGCTGAATCTTCACTTTTGATCATCAATATCTTCATAAATTTCTCATGAATCATTATCTTCAATACCAGATCATAAACTTCAGCTGCATGGTCAACACATACACAAGATAATACATCTCCTCCATATTGTTCAAACATATATTCTTGATAGCTATTGTTGTGATTGTGAACTTTTTCTTTTACAACCTCACTGTTATCATAAACTACTGATTGGATATTTTCTTTAAAGTTCAAAATTTTCAACTTTTATATCAAGTTTCAGTTCCACATCCACCATTTCCTATGTATGTTTTCTTTTGGTTGTTGAATGTGCATCTTCTTGTCATAATCCTCCACGAAAGAATTATTAGTCCCGTGATCTTGATCCATACTAAAATAAGGTTCTTTGTAGTCATAAAGAGTTGCTTCAAAAAAATAATAATTAAGAGAAAATTGAGATATCATCATCCTTTTTATTCTTGACCATGAATGAATACATGACTTACTTTGTTGAGTTTTAGAAAGTGCAATTGATCCACCAATTTGCGGCATATCTCTTAAGCTTCTTTGACATGACCTTTACCTTTTCTTCCTCCGAGATCTCTGCATAATAAAAAAACATCTCCAAGTTAAATAGCCAATCAATAAAGTTGTCTCCGAAATTAGGAATAGCTTGAAATTTTAAAAATTTCGATGACAAGGAACAAGTTAACAAATAGCTTGACTGTAAGGCATATCTCCCATGTATGGCCTACTGTATTCGCAATTTTGAAAATAAGTCCTTTTAAGAACTTGATACCCATCATGGGGAAGATTACTGTCGTTTCCATTTCCTATCATTAAACCAGCTACAGTATGTAACATATCAGGGTAGATCATAGCGTCCTCGGGGTTTCGGGTTCTTTGGGTGTTTTTCCTAAAGCTGAAAGTCCCTAGAACCACGATGGCCACGTGGAATGCCTGGAGAGTTTGATCCCCGCCGTTGGGCTTATAAAGTGGGATCCCAGAGATTGCACCAATCCTTGCCAGTGATAGCTTCAGGTTGGGTCACTCTAGTTTGAGATGGTAATCCTGATATGAGTATGACCGTAGTTACATTATTATTCATGCGTTCATTCATTCATGCATTCAATTACCATATATTATTTCATTGCGTGTGTTTAAGTATTTGTATCTTTGTGTCATAAATTATGTGTGATTATTATTTAACTTGTCGTGTTATTAGTATTTATGTTGATTTTTTTTATTTATTTCGATATTGTTATTATTTATTTGTTGATCCATTTATTTATTTATTTTACAGTTGTAGTATTTTACCTAAGGATAGACTATCTGCTTACTGGGCTGTTAGCTCATTCCACGATTTAAAAATGTTTTTCAAGTGAAAAGAGGACTACTTGATACTTATGTCCCTAGAGTCATTTATTTTATTGTAGGAATAATTCACTACTGCATAGTTGACAGTTGAGATTCTACTTTATAACTATGTTGGGTCGAAATTATTATCGGTGTGTTTGGAATCTATTCTGCCACTGGAATTTAATATGTTTATGGATATTGAAGTAGAGAATTTATTTAATCATGTGGACAAGAATGTTATTATTATTGTATTTATTTTTTGTGGATGAGTATGAACATGTTTATATAGATGCTCACACAGGTTGTTGGTTTTGTTGGGAATTGGGATCACGTGTCCAAATTCGTGAGCACGTTGAGAATTGTGCCATGGATTTTTGTGGCGTGACACTTAAGACCTAAAAACCTAGCTTGTGTATTCATTCCTTTTTATTATATGACATCTTCTTTTAAAACAATGCAATTGAATGAATGTTGCAGGTCACTTTTCCCACCTTAGAGGAATTGAAAATCAAAGGTCTGGATAATTTGAAAGATATATGGCACCCACAGCTTCCAGCTGAGTCCCTTTGTGAACTAAGAGTTCTGGAAGTGGAAAGCTGCCACAAGCTATCGAGTGTTGTTCCATCTAATTTGTTGAAAGGTCTAACGAATTTAGAGGAAGTTTCTGTTAAGAAATGTGATTCAGTTGAAATGATATTTGAAATTGAACAGCTTTCTGTGAAGGAAAGACATGGAATGGGGATCCTTTCTCAGTTGAGGAAATTGGAATTATCGGGACTGCCGAAGTTATTCACTTCTAAACATCCATTCCTACAAAAGGTCCAGATAAATGAGGAAGAATTCAAAGAAAATCTGGTGGAGGGAAATACTTCAATCCTCATACGTCCGCTCTTCGATGAATGGGTATGTATTTTGAACTTATAAGGGTCTGTTTGGGAATTTGGAAATTGGGGCAAGCTGATCCACTCCCTTAGTACTATTTGATTTTTAAGTAAACCAACACACAGATGGTTTTAAAAAAAGTGGTTATGCCTTCTTTTCTACAGAATACGATATAATTTTTTATTTTTTATAAAAAGGACTTACCAATCAGTTGTAAAATCAAAGCCGGCAAAAGTCATCTTCAGCTGGCAGAGCTTTTATGCTTCCCAATGGACACTCATGTTCTCTATTATACTTTTTAACAGTGATATCCCCTTGTCCCAACCAAAAAAAAAAAAAAAACCAATAATATCTAATATGAGAGAGTTCTTTGAACAAGGAATCTAATAGTATGATTCTTCGACTTGTGGTTTTTAATAAGAAATGGTTTAGATTGATTTGTTTTCAATTTCCACATTCATTTTTCTTGGGGTATAAATTCAAGTTGGTCCCAGTTTTGTCGAATTTTCTGGAAAAATTATTCAAACATTTTCATAATTTATTTCTTTGTTCGTCCAACTTTGCTGCATATTCAGAAAATTAAGTTTTAATTCTTTTTTCTAGATTTTATTCTCTTGAGTATAAATTTGGACAACCACCCCAAATCCAAAATTTCCCTGCTATTTGCTGCAAGATAGTGTTGTTCAAACTACCACTTACTTTCGAACCAAAATGATAGAGAAGTAAAGAAAAATGTACTAAAACCACCAGTTAATCAATCCAAGGGTGTGACAGAGACAAAAGGATTATTTTGCTCAAGAAGTCAATATCCATCTTGTCTAATATATAATTTGACTCATCTGGAAATCAAGTAGGATGTTCTAGAACAAGGTGGTGTGCAACGACCCTATGAATACATCGTCTCTAGGGTTCACTTTTTCCTATTTTTGTTTAGTTTTCTGAAGAAAGGATGACGACATGGAGGATTTGGTGTGTGTACTGGGTGGGTTGTATCACTTGTTTTTGTAAGGAGAATCTGGATCATTTGGAACTAGGATTTATTGCATTCCTAGTTTCCTTATGCTTAGCTTCAACTTAGATATTTGGCTTGACTAAGAGGCCCTAGTGTCAATTCAAATTAGGAGTTGTTGAGGGAAACACCAGGAGTCATTCTACTTTTCTTGCTTGATTCAATTGAGAATTTTGAACTTTCTTAGCTATTGTAGAAAATAATAAATAAAACTTTGTTAAGTGTACCAATTATTCTTTTTCTGAACTAGAATATTCCAATTATTCCTTATGTACCTAAAAACTTAACTTGTGTATTCATTCCCTTTTATTATGTGACGTCAGCTATTAAAACAGTGCAATTGAATGAATGTTGCAGGTCACCTTTCCTACCTTAGAGGAATTGATAATTAAAGGTCTGGATAATATGAAAGATATATGGCACCCACAGCTTCCAGCTGAGTCCTTCTGTGAACTAAGAGTCCTGGAAGTGGAAAGTTGCCAAAAGCTATTGAATATTGTTCCACCCAATTTGTTGAAAGGTCTAATGAATTTAGAGGAAGTTTCTATCAAGAAATGTGATTCAGTGGAAATGATATTTGAAATTGAACAGCTTTCTGTCAAGGGCAGACATGGAATTGGGAACCTGTCTCAGCTGAGAAAGTTGGAATTGTCAGGACTGCCCAAGTTATTCAATTCTAAACATCCATTCCTGCAAAAGCTTCAGGAAAATGATGAAGAATTTGAAGAAAATCCAGAGGAGTGCAACTCGTCTTTCCCCATACAACCACTCTTCGATGAATGGGTACATATTTTGAATTTGTAGGGCTCTATTTGAAACTTTGGAAATGGGAGCAAGATGGTTTGTTCCCTTGGTGGTATTATGTTTTTAAGTAACCAAATCACAGCAGTTTTTCCCCCCGCCCTCTCCAAACTGTGATTATACCTTATTTTCTACAGAAGATTGAATGAGGGACTTACCAAATAGTTGTAAAATAAAAACCAACCAGTCATCTTTAGTTGGCAGGGTTCTTAAGTTTCCCAAATGGACCCTCATGTTCTCAATTATACTTGTTAACAATTATTCAATGGCAGAGAGTTCTTAGAACCAGGACTCTAATAACATGATTCTACAACTTATGGTTTTTAATAAGGATTCAATTTAGATTGAATTGTTTCCAATTTCCACACACACACACACACATATATATATTGTCAAATTGTTTGAAAAAATTATTCAAACATTTTCACACACACACACACACACACACATATATATATATATATTTCTTTGATCATCCAACTTTGCCACATATTCAACAATCTTGGATGATCACC
The DNA here is from genome assembly GCA_039720395.1 of Liquidambar formosana. Lineage (NCBI taxonomy): Eukaryota > Viridiplantae > Streptophyta > Magnoliopsida > Saxifragales > Altingiaceae > Liquidambar > Liquidambar formosana. The sequence goes on along the minus strand of JBBPBK010000128.1, from coordinate 27,183 downwards.
CTTGATCCAATATTTTCCCGCTATTTTCTACATGAATGTGTTATTAAAACTACTACTTACTTTCAAACCGAAAAGAAAAAAACAAAAATGGACGAACAAAGGAAAAGAACCACCACTTACTCAAGAGAAGGGTATAAAAAGGACAAAATAATTATTTTGCTTAAGAAGGCAATATCCATATTCTCTAATCTAATACTTCAATTAATTTGAAGACCTGGAAATCAAGCAGAATTCTCTAGAATAAGCTGGTGTGTGCTGTGTGGTTTGTACAAATTCTTTTAATGAGAGTATCGAGACTATTTTGTTTTAGTTTTCTTGTCTTATATGCGTAGCTTTCAACTTGGATATTTGGCTCAACTAAGGCCCTAGTGTCAACTCAAAATTGGGAGTTGGAGGAAACTCCGGGAGCCATTCTACTTTTCTTGCTTATTCAGTTGAGAATTTTGAAATTTCTTGGTTATTGTAGAAAATAATAGATATATATATATATATAGTTCCCTTCTTATGAGGTTAACCTAACATAACTTTGCGTTAGGTCACCCTCCAAAACTCTATCTGTGATTTGAATTTTGCGAAACCAACTGTTGGATTAGATAGACTTATCATATAAGTGACGCATGCCAAAAATCAAGTTGATCCGAGATTAACAGCTGCTTCATCCATAAATGTTCAAAATGAGTGATTGTCATTAATTAAAAAATTTACCAAAATTACATTTTTTAATCAATGACAATTGCTCATTTTGGACATTAATGGATGAAGCAGCTCTTAATCTCGGATCAACTTGATTTTTGGCATGCGTGACCTTCGTATGAAGCAAATCTAATCCAACAGTTGTGTTCGCAAAATTCAAATCACAAGTAGAGTTTTGGAGGGTGACCTAACGCAAAGTTTTGTTAGGTTAACCTCTTTTTTGCTGAACTAAGTTGTTCTGAGTCTGCTATTGATTATTACGATATAGCCTATACATATGGTTTCAATATGAAAGATGATCAAGTATTTTTCTTAGGATTTAACTAAATGGAAAAAGAAGGGATCTTTTTATTTCATATGTACCTACAAAACCTAGCTTGTGTATTGATTTGGTTCTATTACATGACATTATCTTTTAAAACAGTGCAATTTACTGAATGTTTCAGGTCACTTTTCCCAGCTTAGAGGAGTTGAAAATCAAAGATCTGGATAATCTGAAAGATATATGGCAATCAGAGCTTCCAGCAGACTCTTTTCCTCAACTAAGAATCCTGGAAGTGGAAAGCTGTCACAAGTTGTTGAATGTTTTTCCATCCAATATACTGAAAGGTTTAAAGAATTTAGAGGAAGTTTATGTAAAGGAATGTGAGTCAGTGGAAGTAATATTTGAAATTGAAGAACCTTTTAAGGACAGACATGGAACTAAGACCCTTGCTCAGTTGAGAGAATTGAAGTTACGTAAACTACCTAAGTTAAAGTATATCTGGTTGACCCAGGATCCTAATGAGTCCCCAGATCTTCAGAGCTTAAGTTCGCTAGACATTTACAGATGTTACAGTCTGAGAAATGTATTTTCACCTTCTATGGCCAGTGGTCTTGCACAACTTAAAGAAGTAAATATTCATTCATGTGAGATGATGGAAGCGATAGTTGTGAAGGACAGTGAAGGAGAAGCAAATCCCATTGAGATTATTGTGTTCCCTCAAGTACACACTCTCAAACTACAAACACTACCGAATCTCACAAGTTTTTGCATAGGGTCTTGTACTTTAAAATGGCCATCCCTGAAAGTGTTGTGGATCGTGACCTGTCCCAGAATGAAGTCATTCACTTCTAAATCTCCAATCCTGCAAAAGCGTTTGATGACTGATGAAGAATTAGAAGAAACACTCAAGGAGGGAAATTCTTGTAGCCCCATAAGACCACTCTTCGATGAATCGGTATGTATGTTCTTTGAGTAACCCCTAACTACCTTTATTAAATCAGCAACTTCCTAGGGATTTATTGTACGATTGGGTTCTTGTGGAACTATAATACCATGACTCTTTTAGTTGTTTTTTCTGATAAAAATTAGGTTAGATTTATTTATTATTTCCACAAGTTTGGGCTTTTTTTCATAATTGTTTCTATTTGGTCTTCAATTTTTCACGTTTAGTAATTTCTGCTTTAATTCTTCTTTCCAGATTTTATCATCTTAAATATAAAGATAATAGAACTGCCATATTTCTTGAATTATGTAAAAGTTAATTTTTGAGAAATGGTTTGATTTATTTATTTTTATCCAAACAGTTCAGTAATAAAATTAAGGCTAGGGTTGGATGAGAAGGAGAGAAATAAAGAAGATTAGTGAATAGGTTTAGGGTGTGTTAATCATCTATTCAGCCTCTAACATATTATTAATATGAGAGTAATAATACAGAGCACAAGATTACCCTTGAGTAAATAGGAGAGTAAACAAGTTAGCTAAGGACAAGTAATAACTCTAACACTCCCCCTCAAGCTTGAGCATAGAAATCAAACATGCCTATCTTGAAAGACAACTGTTGAAAAGAAGCAAGAGCTAGCGGCTTCATGAGAATATCACCAAGCTAATCATCTGAGTGAACATATAGAGTGATAAGCTCCTTTCTCAACAAGTCCCAAATAAAATGACAATCATCTTGATGTTAATCCTAGAAGAGAGAAGAAAGAGAGAGATTGGGAAAAGTCTTATTCAATTATTAATTGTCAAAAGTTTAACCCAAAAATAAAGTCTTAGGCCTTTACATAGACTGTTATCTTAAAAAACTAAACGACAAAAATGGAAAATACTATAAAAGTAGAAATAAAGAAAATACTACTAAGAGATAAAAATAAAAATAAAACATAACCCCAAGGGGTAGCTCAGTCTGTAAGGGATCCTGCCTCAGAAAGCCGAGGTCCTAAGTTTGGCTCTTGCTAAACCCCTTGGGGCTACCCACACAAAGTTCCATGGTTCTTATGGGTCTTGAACTTACCTGGTCCATATGGGTTTTGGGGTATTATATGGGATCAAGGTTTGCCCGAGGGGCTTTCTCGTTATCCACAAAAAAAAAAAAAAAAAGCTAGTCGGTTTGGGGCGGTTTTGGGGAGAAACCACCAACTAACCTGTCAAGGGTGATTTGCAAAATTTTCAACCTGCTGCCAAATCATTGGTCCTAAAAAACGACGGATTTGTTGATTTCTTTTGGCGGTTTTGAACCAAGGGTTCGAGCGGATTGGGCGGGTTGTATCATGCCCTTTATAACCTTTATTATTCTTTCATAATCTCTACGAGGATGATTTGTTGATTTCTTAGCAAAAATTTTTAGAGACAAACCATTTAACATTCTACAATATCAAATCCCACAAAATAATTATAGACCAAGCAACAATAAGTTAAAAAACTATAATGTCTTAACATGTTTTCTTGTAGAAAGTATATTTATATAAAATTAAAGGCGGGTTGGGTCAGTTTATTGGCGATTTAACAAAGTTCAACCTGCTAACTAAACCAAACCGCCAAATTTATTGCTCAACTCACCTATCCCAATCCGCCTATTCTCTCAAACCACTTGAGTTGTGCGTTTGGTTGGGCAGATTGGGTGGTTTTTTGCACATCCCTAGTGTAGCACGTGGGCCTTCCAAAGTCTATCTTGATCAATATTAATGTGACTAAACTCATCCTCGATAATCCATGTATCCTTTGTCTTTTGGTGATCTCTCTGACAAACTAGATAACGTCAATGACCTCCTCCATTTTTTTTTATAATGGTAATTTTATTCACAAAAAGAAGGGCCAAGACCCGTATACAAAAAGTATACTAATGCAACACAAACTTCTATAAAGGCATGGAATCAAAAAAGTTTTGAAAGTCCGGACTACCAACAAAAGAGAAGTCCTATACACTATTCTTGAATTGCTCAACTATGGACTCATGGTTTTCAAAAGTCCTCTGGTTTCTTTCCTGCCAAATGGACCAAAAGATAGCATGAGGAACCATCCTCCATACTTCCCAACCCCTTTTTGTTGCTGCGTATGCATCTCCACAACTCTAGCATTTTCCGAACAGTAGCTGGTATTACCCAGTGAACCCCAAAAATGGCCAGGCAACTTGCCCAAAGCATAGATGCCATCTTGCAGTGCAAGAAAAGGTGGTCTATAGACTTAAGCCCTGCTTTTCACATTATACACCAATTAGATAAGGAGAAGCCTTTCGATTGAAGAATGTCTATGGTAAGACACTTCCTCCATGTCTCAGTCAAGCATAGGAAGGCTACTCTAGAAGGCACATCAGGGATCCAAAACTAGGCTGTAGGGAAGGAATCAACCGAAGGGACAGTAAGACTCTTGTAAAAAGACTTGACTGAAAATCTCCCATTTACATTACCTCTCCAAATAATCTTTCCTTAGTCCCTCTTTCAATTTTAGTATCGTACATATGTGCAAAGAATTCCTCGACGCCTTATATCTCCCAATCCTGAAGATTTTTGATGAAGGTGACATTAAAAAATGGAGTTTCTTAACCCAATCCAAGTAATCAGCTATCCATCCTTCTCTATTTACAGCTATGATGTGGACAAATGGGAATATCTCCAATAACATACAGTCTCCGCACCACTTGTCTGTCTTCTGTCCAGAACTTCACTCTATTTCCACTGCCCACTTTAAATTTCACCTTTCTAGCAAAGTCAATAAGCTCCAGCATAATAGCTTTCCAAACGCCCACCCTGTGTGGCCTTGAAGAATTCTTAGGCCACCAATCTCCATCCATCCACCCATACTTGATTCCACGATGCTCTTAAAAGGCAGCCGGAAATTTTTGCTGGCAGACAAAGTCATAGCAGGGTGATTTTCTTTATTCCTCGTTAATTTGAGTGTTTTATTATACAATTAAAATATATATATATATATACTGTTTAAGCAGAACACATGCATGGAGTGGTTGTTATTGTACCATTAATCATTCGACACGTTTTGTAGTGTCTAGACTGTAGAGTTAAAGCACATGACCTTTTTTTTCCAAAGGTAAAGCACACAACTTGTATATTCTCAAATGGTTAGAGAAAATGAGGTGGTTATTTTGAGGAGCGATGGAGAGCAATTGTAAATGAGATAAGAGAAATTCATAAATATGACTCTTGATCATTTCTTCAAATGCAAGGAGAAAGGGTGGAATTGGAAGAAGTGGGATGGAATTCATGCAAATCAATTAGGACCTGATTAAATAGGCACTATAAATTTTCAAAGAACTAAGCATTAGAGAATAAATATATAAATACATATATATTGATATACAGTCCTTCTAATATCAGGTGCACTTGACGCAACTTTGTGTCATGTGCACTCCAAAATTCTTACCCACGACTTGTATTTTGCGAAACTAACCATTAGATTAAATTTGATTCATATGTTGGTCCACGCCAAAAATCAAGTTGATCCGAGATTAAGAGCTACTTCATCCATAAATGTCTATAAAAGAGCAATCAATCTCGAATCAACTGGATTTTTGGTATGGATTGCCTACATGAGAAGGCTATCTGATCCAATGGTTGATTTCTTAAAATACAAATTGTAACCAAAAAAAATTAAAAAAGGAATTTGCTGAAAGCTTGTTTATTTAGTTCTTTTATTTTATGATATTATCTTTTAAAACAGTATGAATGAATGTATGTTGCAGGTCACTTTTCCCACCTTAGAGGAGCTGAAAATTAAAGGTTTGGATGACTTAGAAGATATATGGCACCCACAACTTCCAGCTGAGTCCTTTCGTGAACTAAGAGTCCTAAAAGTGAAAAGTTGTCACAAGCTATTGAAAGTTGTTCCATTCAACTCTCTCAAAGAATTACAGAATTTAGAGGAAGTTTATGTGAGAGAATGTGATTCGGTGGAAATAATATTTGAACTTGAAGAACTTGCTGCTAGGGAAAGACATGGAACTAGGGTCCTTCCTCGGCTGAGAAGATTTTTGTTGAGGGCACTACCCAAATTATTCACTTCTGAATGTCCAATCTTGCAAAAGCTTCAGATGAATGACGAAGAATTCAAAGAAAAAAGTGAGGAAGAAAATCCTTCTTTCCCAATACAATCACTCTTCAATGAATGGGTACGTATTTTGAGTTTTATATTCTCAATTATACTTTTTAGCAATAATTTAATAACAAAGAGTTCCTAGGATTTTTCGGAAGATTGGGTTTTTCTTGTAATCTTGAGAAAAGTGATTGGAACAGGGATTATAATACCTTATCTCTTCAGCTTTTTTTTTTTTTTTTTCATAACAATTAGGTTTTGAACAAGGACTTTAATATCGATATCGATGGATATATCGAGGGTCCAAAAATGTGGATATATCGGATATATCGTTGGATATATCGACAATATCGATATCGTTTTAAAGATATAGTGGATATTATGAGTTAAACATGGATATTTTTATTGAAACTCTGGGAAACAATGATTTAAACTCTAATACACAATCTAGCATCAAAATATTGCAATTTAAATATGTATAATACAAGTATGTGTTGCGTAGGGTATAAATAATATACCGCACTAACTAAATAAATAATAGAAAATTTTGCAAATTCAACATTTAAATGTTATATAACATTGAAATAGATTTTTGTAACATTTAAATATAGAGTGCTATTAGACCAAAGGCCATTGGTTTGAAATAATATTTTAAATTATGTGAAATACTAAGCATAGTAAAATGTACATATATATGTGAATCCTAACCTATTCTAATGTGTAAAAATTTCACTAGAAATCAGCAAAAGGGCATTTAAACATGGCAGTGTCGATATCTTGAACGATATCAGCGATATATCTTCGATATCAGCGATATATCTTCGATATTTTCGATATATCTTCGATATTAGCGATATATCTTCGATATATCGTTGATATCGTTCGATATTTTGTTTTTTGAAAATTCTTCAATTTCGCAACAATATATCGTATCGTTACCCTCCGATATGGCGATATATCGCGATATATCGTCGATATATCGCGATTTTTAAGTCCCTGGTTTTGAATTGTTTTCAATCTCCTGAATTATGTAGAAGTTAAATTTTGAGAAGTGGTTGTTTTTTTCCTAATCCAAATATACCATCAATTCCATTTTGACATCCTCTGTATATTCAAAAATTTACCTTGTATTTGCTGCTCGACAATTTTGTTGAAACCACCACTTACTCAAAAAGATGGCACAATAAAGACAAATGGATTATTTTCTTAAGATGCCAATATCCATATTCTCTAATCCAATCCTTCAGTTTATCTGATATATATGGAAATCAAGCAGGATTCTCTAAAACAAAAGTGGGTACAGCTCACGTTTTACTAAAGAGAATCTGGACTACCTAGAAGTAGGGGTCATTCTATCCCTAGATGCTGTGTCTTTTGCATAGCTTTCCAACTAGGGTATTTGACTTGACTCAGAGTCCTAGTTTCATAATTTTTCAACTTGGGTATTTGACTCGACTAAGAGGCCCAAGTGCCACTCAAATTGGGAGTTTTGGAGAAATTTTGGAAGTTACTATAATTCTCTTGCCTGATTCAATTGAAGTATTTTGAAATTTTTTTAGGTATTGATAATTGTTGTACTGAACTACATGGTTTCACTGTGAAAGATTACCAATTTTTTTGCTTTTCACCTAAATAAAGAAAAAATAACAGTTGTTTCAATTAAAGTTAAATATAAAAGTCATAGATAGCTATTCTTGTGAATAACATACGCACAAATGAAAACTCGTATATAATTCCTAAAGTCATATAAGGAAAAAATTAAGTTTATTTTTTAGACAAAGAAACCTCTTTATTCAAAATTTTCCTTTGTAATCACTTATGTCTAAGTCTTAACACCCCCAATCTATTGAAAACTGTAATTTGTTACATGGACCTACCTTTTCATATATAAAGGGATGGGACACCACCCAATTGTAGATTTCCCCTACTTTGAAAACAAATGGCTCAACTATCTTTCAAAAGATGAACATATTCAAACATCTCCTATGATATCCGTATTTTTTATCTTTTCATTGGGCATTACCTTTTCTTTTGTGGTGCCATGTTGACGCATGTAACCTTCCATTTTGATTTCCTTGAAAAAAGCAAAGAGATGTGGTCAGAGGGGGCTCTAGTTCTTTCTTTGTTTCCTTTTTTGGCCAATAGGGGTATCCAAAACTTTGGCTTGACTAATCCCTTAGAACACGAGTGAGGCCACCACATAATTTGCATTAGTTGATGCCCAGGATAAACCCAACTGGTGGCTAGGCCCAAGAGTGAGTGAGAAGTCGAATCCAAGGCCTTCCATTTCTTGAGGCATAAGTCTTAGGAACTGCTGGTCCACCTCTTGAGCTTAGTATGTTGTCAAAATGTTGGTTAGAATTAAAATATTAAAAAGAAAAAAAAAAAAAGAATTTTTTATTTTATTTTTAAAGGTTGATTATTGGCATAGAGATAGGTACAAGTGTGTGCACTTTTTATACCGGCTTTCAAATAATCCATGTCTAATTTGTGACATTTACGGCTTCTTTATCATAGAGTATTAGGAATGTAAACAGGGTGGTGATATTTTGTTGGTGTTGGTGATCCTTTATTGATCTTATTTAATTATATGAATGAAAGATTCTTTAAAATATATATGTTCGAATATACGTAGTTTGTGTAACTGTACATCAAGAATGGTGTATAGACAGGGTCTGTAAAAAATTGAAGTTTGTCATGTTTATCTATGTAAAATATGTATATCATCATTAACCATCCAAAATCAATTTTGCAGGTTTCATTCACCAACTTGGAGTATTTGTGGATTTTAGACATAAAAAATTTGCAAGAGATATTCCATAGCCAACTTCCGGATAAATCCTTCAGTCAACTAAGATTCCTGCAAGTAAGAGGATGTCATAAACTGTCAAGAGTTGCTCCATCTAGTTTACTCCCAAGGCTAAATAATTTGGAAGAACTTGTTGTCCAAGAATGTGATTTGATGAATGTGATTTTTGATCTTGAAGGGCTTGTTGGGGAAGGACATATGTCACTCCTTCAATTAGAAAAAGTGGAGTTATGTAATCTACCTAGCCTTGGGATTTTTTGCTTGGGAAATTATAATTTTGAGTTTCCATCCTTGGAAACATTGATTTTGGATGAGTGTCCTAAGATGCAGAGATTCTCTTCTGGATCCATAAGCACACCAAAGCTAAACACAATAACAGTAGAAGATGATGAAGAGCTATGGGAGGGTGACCTCAATAGAACTGTAGACCACCTATTCCTAGAAAAGGTATGCATTATTATTGATTGATTCTCCAAATCTATTTTTTTAACAGAATGATGTCAAAATAATCATCATATCTCCATTTGTTTTACGAAACAATGAGACCAATGCAATTTTCAAAGAGTAAAAACCCAATTTCTGATAGGGGGCCAATCACCCACCATCAATTTCAGATGGGCCCACTCTCTGTTACAAAACCCACTCTCTTTGATACAGAACCCACTTGAAATGTATAGTAAAAACCACAAATTAATTTTGGAGAGGAACGACGAAAGGAGGGAACCTTAGGAATTGGATACCTAAGGGGTTGGAATCCACCTACAAACAAAAGGGGGGAAACCTAAGGTTTGTCACCTATGGGTTGGAATCCACCAACAGACGAAATATGGAGAAAAGGGGGAGCCTTAGGCTTCAACACCTAAGGGGTTGGAATCCACCAACAGAAAAAAAGGGGAGAAACCCTAGGCATCGGCACCTAGGGGGGTATGGCTTCGCACCTAACATAAAGAAACTTGAACTTTTTATCTAGTCCATCAAAAGCATTTACATCAAAATTGGTATAAACTTGGGCCTCAGGTCTTGGAAATTTAAAAGCTAATATGGTAAAAACTAGAACCTCAAGTCTAGGAAATTTAAAAGTTATAATTTCCAAAAATAAAGCTAAAACATATGGTAAATAATATGAGCCTTGATCTTCAAGCAATAGTGCTAATGTCCAAGTTCAATTTCCCCATCATTGACTTGGTGTGGACTGATGCTTTTCAGAGCAGAGAGGATCAAGGTTTTGTACAACAAATAATGGATAAACCCCTAAAGTCTCTCTATAGTATTAATACTTTTATTTGAGAATAGTTTTTGTAAAGATGTCCGCCACTTTTTGTTTGGTCTTGCTATGCTTGAGTTAAATTTCTCAACCTTCTACTGCTACTTTAGAAAAATCTTGATGGTAATGTGTACTTTAGGGTAGCTATGGTAGATGGGATTCTTTGTTTTGGCAATTCTAGATTTGTTTGCACATAGAATTTCAGTTGCTTCTTTATTTTCAGAAATATCTTCTAAATTCCTTCTGAGCTATATTGCTTGAGAGGTTTCCAATGATGCCACAGCATACTTGGCCCCCAACAATGATTGAACCACTGTTTATTGATTCTTGGACACCCATGTGAATATGCTTGAACCAAGAAAAAGCCAAAGTGCTTCTCACGTCATGAAAACATCTGATGCAATCACTATCACAAAACCCAAGCAACTTTAATTTAACATTTCTTTTGTGCATAATAGCAAAGCAACATATGCCTTGTTTGTATCTCTCTTGCCAGAATGAATTTGGCAGACAACTAACTTTTAGGAAACCTGATGTCCGGTTTGGTGGCTATAGAATACAACATGCTTCCTACCAAGCTTCTGTAAAGTGTTGCATTCACTTCTTAACCAAAGGTGTAGCAACCAGCTTGCATCCATTCATCCGGAAAATAAAGCATGTGGCAAATGACTCATCATCTTTTTGTGGGACTTCCTTTCCCAAGAAGTAGAGTAGAAGCCCTGAATCACTCATTTCATACCTTTTTATCATTCCTCTTTTAAATTCAAGAATCATATTTCATCGCTGCTAGTTGTTACTTGTTAGATGTGTATTCTGTAAATACAAAGTGTATTAAGGGTAGTTTAGTCATTTTGTTATTAGGGTTAGCCCTATATATATTTATCTCTTGTAACCTTGATTAATGTTTTTGAGAATTGCAATTTTTGAAAAGTTTTCATGGTATCAGAGCTCTAAGGCCATGTATGGTTTGAGAGAAGAGAAGAGAAAATTAGAGGAGAAGAGAAGAGAAAGTTACTTTTCTCTCCACCTTGTTTGGTTAGTTAGACCTCATTAAATAAGAGAAGAGAAAGTAGTTACACTCAATTACATTATTACCCCTTTTTACATATTAAACAAAAGCTGTATAGGGATATATTTGTCATTTCATCACTCATTTATTCCCTTTCTATCCTTTTCTCTCCAAATCTCTCCAATGTGGGGAGAAAGATAAAGGGCTCCATTTTCTCTCAATTTCTCCCCATTTCCTTTCTCTTCCCTCCCAACTTAACAGTCCAAACGAGGGAAATCGAGAGAAAATTCTCTTCTCTTCTCTTCTCTTCTCTTCTCTCAATTTCTCTCAATCCATACATAGCCTAAGGGTTAAGAAGCACATTCTCTTTCGTCCTCCTCTACAAGGGGACCCACCCTAGCTCTTGTCATCATTCCATCCTTCTCATGAACCAGCGCCATTAGCAAACCAAGTCCTTCACACGAACCAGAACCAGTCCATCGAACCCTGCAAATCTTCTCTCTGGATTTCTCCTCTCTCAACCCTCAATCGCACATCTTCTCTCTGGATTTCTCTCTCTCCATGACACCCCATCAAGCACAGCACAGATTGCACCTATCGCACCAGATCTACAGTTGCTCCTTCGCCCTAAGTCTCATCACATCATCTCGACTCTATCACAGCCTTCAACCTTCTACAACCTGTTGAAAGATCTAGCCATAGCACTCCAAATGCACCACTTCTTTGTCCTCGCAGCACATCACATCACATTGTAGACCACCACCACAATCACAACAGTAGTAAGAACCAAATCATCAACATGACAACATACAATGAAACAATAAGAATACCAGACTTACCTCGAGCCTTGATGTACAAAGCTGTTACATTTTTGCTTATTTGGAATCCTTTCTCATTAAAGTATGCATCAGTTTGGCTATTCCATTACCGAGGTATTTGTTTTAGCCCATTTAGAACTTTTTCAACTTGTTTACTTTTTCTTCTTTTCCTTTGATGACAAGGCCTTGGGGTTGGTCCAAGTGAATTTTTCCATTCAATACGCCGTTCAAGAAAGCTGATTTACATCTAGTAGGTATAAGAGCCAATCCTTTTGATCTGCCAAAGCTCTAAGAGTTCTTATGGTATCAATTAGAGCCACCATCGCAAATCTATCTTGCATAAGAACCAACCCTCTTGAACCCACCCATTTTCTTTTGCTGCCTCATTTATTTATTTATTTATTTTTTGGGGGGATCAACAACAAAGATAAGTTTTATTATTGAGCAAAAGGAATTACAAATAAAGGAGGACAAGATGTCTTCACGCAAAAACAAAAGAGATACAACTCAAAAGAAAACTAAACTTTACAAATTGACTTCTATCACACTTGATGGCAGGCAAAGAAACCCCAATGAAGACTTAAAAACTAACTCGATCCCACAACCCTTTAATTGACTCAAATTTATCCTCGAACACCCTGGCATTCATTTCCTACCAAATGACCCAAAACACAGCCATAGTAGCATATCTCTAAAGAGTTACCGCTCTCTTATTTTTTCCAAAACCTCCAAAATCTATCTCAAACATATTACTACGAGACCTAGGTGGCACCCAATACTACTCAGCCTAATGAAAAAGCCTTTGCCACAACTCCTAGCAACCGGACAATGTAAAGAAAGATGACACATTTTCTTTCCCACCTTTGCACATAATACACAACTAAAAAGAAAAACAAGAAAAGGGTTTCCTTCTTTTAAACATATCATTGGTATCAATTTCCTTATAAACTACAGACAAGGCAAACATTTGTACTTTCAAAGGCACTTTTGCTTTTGAAGTCATTAAAGAGGGAAGAAAATTAGGAATAGTAGTGGAGTCAATCAAAACCTCAAAGAACAAATTACAAGAATAAACCTCATTAAGATTTTAAAAGAATTTAAAATACCAACTATGAGGGTAAGATTGAGAAGAGACAGAATGAGAAATAGGAGCATTATGAGCCAAAGATATATCGTACAAATGAGGAAAACAAATAGAAGACAAAACATTCCCTCTCCATGCATCCACCCAAAAACGAACCAAGTTGCCATTTCCCACAACTGAAGTGATAAACTCTAAGAAACAGAACAAATCCTGAGAGATAAACTTCCAATGACATTTGGATGACATCCTATCACCTAATTAAGCATGCCATCTGTTATCTTGAATCCTATATTTGTTCCTAAAAACAACATGCCAAAGTGAGTTGCACTCAATGGGAAATCTCCATAACCGTTTGCCAATCAAATCATTATTCCTTTCGACAAGGTTACCCACTACCAAGCCACCCTTATTCTTTGGGCGAGGAACAATATCCCAACTAGTCAAATGGTCTTTCCCTTCCGACAATAAATCTCTCATCATCCTTTTCAGCCGATTAGCCACTTCGATAGGCATTCTAAGGATAGGGCTTGCGATTTGTTTGGAGGGTTTGTCATTGGCAGAGATAGGGCTTCTATTTTTCATTTGTAGTTTGCTAATGATACCCTATTTTTTGCATTTGGAAGTGTTCAGAACCTTTTTAATTTGAGACATATTTTGCTAACTTTTGATTTGGTGTCTGGTTTGATAGTGAATATGAATAAAATCTTTTTAGTCAGTCTTAAATGTTCTCGAATAGAGTGGAGAGGTTAGCAGGGGTTTTAGGTTGTTCTGTTGATTGTTTGCCTATAAGGTATCTTGGCTTACCTTGAGGGTGGTAAGCCGAGATCTGATTCTTTTTAGAGTCCTACCATTGATAAGATTGGGAAAAAACGTTAGATAGTTGGAAAAAAGTGTTGCTATCCAAGGGGTGTAGACTTATCTTGATTCAATCATTGTTGGCTAGTTTACCTATTTTACTATTTATTATATGTCCCTTTTTAGAATTCCTATGAGGGTGGCTAGAAAAATTGAACAATTGATGAGGAATTTCTTGTGTGAAGGTTGGGGCTAGTGGAAGAAAGATCTAGGCTATGACAACCACTCACTACTTCTCCAAGCTTCCCATAGTATTCACTAAAGGTCACATCCTCCTTCATGGAAAGATTCTCAAAGGTTTGGGTCAAGCACCGAAGCTTTGCTAGCCTCACATTGTTGGTTCCTTCATGGGTCATTCTCAAAATTTCTCATGCTTCCTTGGCGGACTCAAGATGTGTCATTCTCATGAATTCATTAGTCGAGATAGCGGAGAAATTAGAATTAATCCCCTTTGAGTTCCACTTACACACATTCAATTCCTCATTAGTACAAGTGTTTTTTGGTTTCTTAACTATAACTCCATCTATGGTTATAATGGGGGCAACATAGCCATCCTCAATAGCGGACCACACATGGTCATCAATGGATTTCAAATAGGCTTTCATTCTAGGCTTCCAATGGTCATACAACTTGCCTTCAAAACCAGGTATCCATAGCCAAGCAATAGAAAACGGATCACTCTAGGGTTGTTAAACCCAAAACAAAGAGCACCCGCTCTGACACCAATTGAAAAAATCCCAAGGGTTACAAACCCACTAGTGCTTTGGCTTGGGATTCTTACAAGAACCTAGAGGAGAGTGAATAGGTTAGAAAATTTTGACTAAAATTAGTTGCACCTACGAGAAAATACATTCCCAATAATTTCACCTTCTCTTTCACAAACTCCAAGGTAGCACTCAATCAAACTCCTTCCATGACATTCAACCAGAATAAATATAGAACGCAATAAACAAAGCAGAACACAAGATATACGTGGAAAACTTCAAATTGGGTAAACGGCCCAAGACCCAACAAATCCACTATATATAGAAAGATTTACAAGACAAGGTAAGAAATACATTACAACACGGCCGGCCCTAAATGGGTAAATAAATAAAAAACATGGCCCAAGACCCAACAAATCCACTACATCTAGAAGATTTACAAGAAAAGGTAAGAAATACATTACAACCTTGCGATTGGCTCCTCATTCTTGAACCTTGAGCTTGTAAACTAAGTTTATTCCCAAGCTTAGCCCCCGCAAATGCCATGAGGCTTGTAAGACACCTTCTTAAACAACCTTTTTGAAAAGTGCGGACAGAGGATGGACCAAAGTCTCACTCTAACCTAGGTGAGTTACGTATATGGGAAAACACTAGGGAAGAGTGGTGAAGGTTTAACAATGGAAGTTCATTCTCTAGAAGGCAAGCACACACAATATGGCGGATATTCTCTCACTAGTTTCTCAAAAATCTCAAGCTTGCCTCTTGGAAAGAGGGAATGCTCATACCCAAGATGCTTCCACTCGCCATCGCAATTTCCATTATCTTGGCTTGTTTTCCCATTTTATTGTTCCATGTTCAGCTGTTTTCTTGATTGAACCAATTTTGATACCACTTATGTTGGCTGTAAATTCAGCTAAGTGATTTATGGTGTCTAGATTTACTTATGAAAAAATTTGACTTCTCAAGAGGGCAGCACAGAAGTAACAACTAACAAGAACATGGCAGATGTTTAATCTCTTGCTAGAATTTTCATTCTCTCTTCCGTTACAAGTCCTATTAACATGTGGCCTTGGCCCTAAGGGCACACATAATTAGTACAAAGTGCATTGTATAGAAATATGTGAAAATGCACAAAACAGTGCAGACATTTTTATATGCAGTTTTTGCACCATTAAATGAACCGTCTTACCATATGCCCTTAGGTCACACATCGCTATATATTCTCCCATGTAGGTCACACATTAATAGGCCCGATATATACTCCCACAAAATACGTAAGCCCTTCACATGGCTATAGCGTCCACCATGCACTTCTACACACAACAAGATAAGATTACATAACAAGTTTTAAAATAAACGCACACAAAACCATACAAAGCATCATCTTCAAGTTCATGAAAATTGAATCAATCAAAACAAACAATGACCATTTTCAATTATATCACAAACAACACCAAATAGCAAAACATAAAATTTAAAGATGACAAAGAAGACGAGGCAAAACTCAAGAACAGCATTTTGTGCCCACAAAGTTAATCTGAAATGCTGATTAACTGTAATTTGCAGACATTTAAGGTCTTCAATATCAAAATTTATAATTCCCAACTAAACTTAAAAAACTATCCGTACCTAAAATACAGAAATTTTTTAAATTGTAAAAGAACTTTCGTAATTTCAAATCCCCCACAATGTTACCAATTCTACTAGTTTGATGATCTCAATAGAAAATTTTCTGCAAGTGAAGTGGTGCATCAAAGTGCACACATGTAATATCAATAGAACAGAAATAGGATCATAGAATGATTATGGCAGATTGGTGGTGATGCAATTTCTGATGACTGCTATAGTCTGTCAGGGTCTTTAGCCTTCCTGTCTAATTAAGCTTTGAGGTTGCTAAGTAAAAGGAAGGGGGTAAGAGAAACAGTGTAAGTGTTATTGCACCCCAGAAAGGGAAAAGATAATTACTCTTGACACAAAGCTTAGTTCACAATTTTTAATTCATTTCATATGAAGGGCAAACTCTTGATACGTCAACTGCATGTTGTCAAACTATTGAAAGGTCTGCAATGGGAATTTGGTTCTCATAAGAAATAATCTGGCTTAAAAAATTTACGGCTAAGCAAGATGTAATAATTCACTCACTCATGATAGAAAGTAATGCCACTGACTAGAAACCAGAGTTTTTAGTTTTTCATGGTAGATCTATAAAAATACCTGGGACATGATAAATTTTCATAATACTCCTGGCTAGGAAGGCATTTATGTGCCCATTACCTAGCACGAGAACAATAGACAATTAAAAAGAATGTTTCACATTTGGTGGAATGAAACTGTCTACCTATTCTTAACCAAAGCTACAGTTTATACATAATTTCTTTTTGACTAGCAACAGAAAAAGGGATGATGATACTGAGTAAGGTGACTTGGGCTTTTCCAATAGATCAAGTGACAAGTTGTGACTGATGTAGCAAAAGAATAGGAAGCCTGTACCAACAAAAGCTTCAATAGTATATTTCCAGGATTCATATTCATCAAATTTGAGGTTTTCTGGTTTCTGTGATATGGGTCCCCACTTGCACGGTCTCATGGAAAATAAGAGACCATTCACGCAAGCATTTTCATTTTCGAAATCTCAAAAACTTCAAATGTTGACAGCTATTAATTCTTTTTGTTGCGTGTGATCAGGGAAAACTCAAGGAGAAGAAGAAGAAGAAGAAGAAGAGCAAGAAGAAGAAAAAGAATATATAAGTGCTCAAGCAATTGAACATGAAAGATCAAAAGCAGGAGATCAAAGAGGCAAAACAGAGACTATCAGGCTCACTTGAGGTAATCAATGCCAACCTCAACAAACAAAACCTCATATGAGGTGTATAGTTATTTATCTTGATCTTATTAGCGATGTGGGTTGGGAATTGAGGGCGAAAAGGTGTTTATCGACTTGATGAATTTTTGAAAGAGAATTCTTAATTCAAAGGAAAATTCCATTAAATCTTTGGTACACTTTGCCACCTTTTTTTTTCCTTTATATTTTCTCCCCTAATCTTTTTTTTAATATTTTTTTTTAACAAGTGATAAAACCTACCACTATCCCTAACCCCTCTAAATATCAACAAATGAGTATCAATGCTGCTCCATAAATTTGAATCTGATATCACTCGCATAACAAATGAGGCAAATGCTACTAAACTACCATGTTAGCGGTCCCGTTGTGTTGGTTGGTAATAGATAATCAATCAATTACGAACGAACACTATTGAGGTAACAAGCTTGTCACCAAAATTTGTGATAGGTCTAATCAAGATTAGCCATCTAGGCATGATTTACTTAGCAAGCTAAACTTCTAGATGTTAAAAAAATCATTTGTTTTATCTGTTGCTTATAATTTGCAATACCATTAAATGTTATAAAAAATATTGGTAACAAGATTGTTACATAATGATTATTGGTTGTTTTGCCAATATGGTATATAGAATTTTTGTTTGACTAATCCCTACATTGGTGATAGGTAATTAGGTATGGTCATCGTGCACTCTACATGACTATATCGGTTAACATTCAGAACAAACCAAGTTGATCGGTTTGCCATTGTGTTATTAAAAGGGACAGCTTGACATGATCAATCTGAGCTAGCAGCCTAAGACAATCCTCCAGCATCCTCTTGTGTTACTTGAGCTTGGTCTCCCTCCTGCGTATCATTGTAAAAGCTACTAAAGAGTCGGTCTCGATATTAAGTGCAGGTGAATGATCTTCATAACATTTGCTAATTGCAACACAAATTGAATTGTTCTTAGCTCTGCCTAACTATTGGTTGTGATGCCAATATAAATAGAGAAGCCCCTTATGAATTTCCCTTCCATATCTGGAGCAACTCCTCCATTAATGGCCGCCCTTCCTGGGTTTCTGACTCTTGCCACACCATCCACATTAATTTTTAAATAAGGATAGTTTGGTCTTTGCCAAATTAGGTGTATTGAAACCGGTTGAGCACATATTTTTGGGAGGTGTTGGTGAGATTCAAGTTAGTCCCTAGTAAAAGCTGTTGCCATTTTGAAAGTGTGATGATGTTTGATGGGTGATGGGTATATTTTAAAAAATTGCAGTGTTACAAGCTTTCCATATGAACCAAAGTATATGAGATACCCCAAGCTTCAATTTTGATGGGGTTTAGTCTAGGCAGAATGTTACTAAGATTTTGAAAATAAGTAGGATTTATTGGATGGTTATGATCACAAATGGGCGTCAACTGATCCCAAATAGGCATGGAAAAAAGATCACTGGGCAGAGTTCATGGTGAAACAAAGTGCTTGCTCCAGGCAGGCCATCCCAAAAGAAGTTGCCAAAGAAAATATTTTAATCTGCCAATTTGGAAGTGTAGGGTTGAGGAGTTTGTGGGTGATGCCTCACTTATATCCACATTGAAGATTGTATCTTGTGCATTAATAGGTCATGTGATGATGTTTCTGCCTTGTGCTAGAATGAAGAATTCTCGAATATTTCCGTTGTTTAAAAGGGGATGGATGCATGATCACCTTTTAATAGGGGATGCATGATTTGGATAAGAATAAACAAAAATAAGGTCAAAAAATAATAAGGAAGGGGGATGCATGATAACTATACAATTACGTACACGGAGACAGACGTGGATCACCAACGTGAACTCATGTGGGAGATTAATTGTGAAGATGGTAAGACGGTCCATTCTATTATTGGAAAAATGAAAAAAAGACGGCTCATAATCATTCCATTTACTCTGCTGTTACAATTTCCAACAGTGAATGACTATGTTTTCTCAGATTTTCGAAAAAAAGAAAAAAAAAATTATTCATTAATCCCATTAAAGCAATATCTATCATGGATATGGTAGCATTTGGCACGGTCAATTTGCAGTTAATGGGTGAGGCTCTTTTGTTTTTTTCTCAGATATTGTGGGCATATAATCTAAGGCAACGTGAGACCTCATCAGATTTATCATGTCGAAACTAGCATATTAGTAAAAGTTCAGTCACAAATATATTTAAATGAACCCACACACATAGGCGGCTTTACTATGGGACCGGAGGAAAGAGAAAATCGACTTTGACTATCATATTTGAACAAACCACGATATATATATGAAATCGTTAAAGAATTCTCTATCCAACTGTCTACGTGTCTTGAGATTCATGCAAGAGCCATTGAAATATGGAGGAAAATCTTGTCAATATTTGCATGATGATAAAGCCCTCTTAGTAGGATTTGAATGCTACATGCAATGAAATATAATAGGAAAACAGAGTGGTTGCTTTACATGAATGCTACATGGCATACTAATTTCATATTCTAATTACATGTGCATATACATCAATATATCTATATATATAGGTTTATTTATGTATATATAGGAGTGTTTAGGTTAGTCCAGCTGATATATCACTATATTAGCCCCGGCCCATCCCACCGTCCATCTTCATTAATAATGAAAATCTATCGGGTCTAGGGGAAAATCAAGAAATACATCATTTTATAAAAAATAAAAATGGAAAACAGAGAGGTTGCATGTCATTTTATAAGAAATAAAACAGAAAAACAGAGAGGTTGCATTACACGACTATGTGCCATACTAATTTCATGTTCCAAGTATGCGCGCATATATATATATGGTAAATGATAGGAGGAAATCAAGAAGATCGAAAACAGAGAAGTAGTTTTACTTGAATCCTATGTGGCATATTAATTTCATGTTTCAAATTTGTGTGTGTATGTATATAGGGTAGATGATTAGAGGAAATCAAGAAACAGTGTCATTTTATTTTTATGAGAAATATAATAGGAAAACAGAGAGGTTGGTTTACATTCATCTTCCAAACATGTGCATGTATATGGGTTCCCTCTATTTTCTCCTAATACAGTTGCACTGGTCACCTCTCAGCTTGCTATTCTCTTTATATACTGCGGCTGGGATTCCATGACCGATTCAAACCCACCCGATTAGGATCTTTAAAATCTAAGTTTTTCACGCTTCTCTCTGTAAATGATACATTAAATCTCACCTTTCAACTTGTTTAAAAACATTCTCCTACAAAGTCTCACTCCTTGAATTGTCAGATTACTACTATACATAAGCTTAATTATGTACTTTTCCTCATCGTTCTCAAAATGCAATTGCAGTGTTCACCTTTAGTTATATGACCGATTCAAGACCCACCGCCATCTTAGGATCTCTATTTTTCTTTTCTTTTTTCATTCGAACCATTGATATGATACATTAAATCTTAGATCTTGAAAGAGTCAACTACTCTCTTATGCAACCCTGAGGAGGCACGCATGGTACATTTCTATTCTCAATTATATTTTTCTTTTTCACATGACCTATCTGGAAAGAAATCTCCTTCTCGATTGGTATTTCAGTATTTATCTAATTAAGGAATGCACTTAAGTCGATTACATTTTCAGGAGAATAACGTTAATGAAGCAGCGACAGCAGCTATGCAAACTGAGCCAAGGCCAGACCTGAATCTGGCTACCAATAACGGCCTCTCGAAAAGCAAAATGGTGGTATTGTACTTTCCACAATGTAACAGCTATCGTAGGCGCTGGGGTATTAGGCTTGCCATATGCCATGTCCCAACTCGGTTGGTAAGTTAAAAGTTCCACCGAACTAAACCTTGTTGGGTCTAGCACGGCTTTGGTACCACTTGCCGGGTCTAATGCGCAACTCTGCTATCACTTATTGTGTCATAATGGAAGCGTTTGATACAACTATATTGGGATATGTTAGGTGTACACAAACTTGAGAGTAAATAAGGAGATGTACGCGTTAAGGACAATACAGAGCTCATACACACATTCACAAGAGACTCTCAAAACAAAAGACTTATTTTGTAATCAACTTCTACTTGTTTCTTCTCTTGAGTTACTTGCTTCCTTGTGTGCTTCTTACACTTACACTCTTGTGTACTTCTTTCACTTTTGTGTGCTTATATTGTGTATGGGGTAGGACCCCTTTATATAGTAGTTGTAGATACATCATCATAAAGTCCATACACAAACCTTTCACTTCTCTAGACACATATTCTATGAACTTACCACATACATGAACACAATTAATGACTAATACATGAACACACTAAAGACAAACTACTATTGTGTCTACTAAAATACCTATACATGCATGTACCTAATTATGAATTACTATTTCCAATAGCCCCCCTTATTTCATAATTTCTATAAAAAAAATTCTTCACTCTTCCACAGTCATGACATTGCCTTCAACTTGAGCGAGCTTGGTCTTCAAATCATGAATTTCTTTGAGCGCTCTATCGTGAAGTTGATTAAGATGCTCGTACTTGTACTTCACATATTCGAGTGCACCAAAATTAACATCGCAAATTTCAACATTGTACAAATGTTTCAAATACTTGATGGCTTCAAATGCAACATCTTGTTTAGCTTCCTTCTTCCTCTTGGCAATCTTCTCATAAATTTTTTGTGTATGATCTTCATGAAAGATTTGCAACCTCGCTTGATAACCCGAAGCATGTTCTGATCCAAACTTCTGACAAATGAAAAACATTGGTGGTAAATCTAGCTAGCTTCTTTAAAATATCTTCTAACACTGTTTTGAACGAAATTGAAACTCAAACTTTCTCGTTCTCCATAAGTGCCTGCAATAAATAAAATTAAGTCAACAAATTATCTTATATCCTCCTTCCTTCTCAACAGGGTATATGTGTAGCCCTCTTCATCACTAGGGTATGTGTGACCCTTTCATCAACATCATAGGGAATAATCCCTTCATCACAGGGTGAGTATAACCCTTAAAAACAATAACATAGGAAGAGTGTAGTCCTTTGCACAACAACAGGGTATTGGCAACTCTCTTTCACCATAGATTGTGTGTGACCCTTCAAACAAATAGTGTATAATGGCATAGCATCTAACTACTCTAGGTCGACTCCTCGAGACCTTTAGGAAGGAATTGTTGACTCAAATACTCTTTAACACTTAAAAGTGTTTCATAACAAACATCACCAGCACTTGTAAAAGTTGGACTTTCCAAAAATCATCAACTCTAGGAGTAAACAACACAAACTCCTCAGGATATTTGAACACGGGCTCTGATAATGCCAAGATTGTTAATCACAGGCTTTGATACCACTTGTTGGGTCTAGCGCGCAACTCTGCAATCACTTGTTGGGTCCTAGTGGAAGTATTTGATAAAACTATATTGGGATATGTTAGGTGCATATAAATTAATAAGGAGATGTACGCCTTAAGTACCGTACAAAGCTCCTACACACTTTCACAAAAGACTCTCAAAACAAAAGACTTACTTTGTAATCAACTTCTACTTGTTTCTTCTCTTGAATTACTTGCTTTCTTGTGTGCTTCTTACAATTACACTCTTGTGTACTTCTTTCACTTTTGTGTGCTTACATTGTGTATGGGGTAGGACCCCTTTATATAGCCCTTGTAAATATATCATCATAAAGTCCATACGTAAACCTTTCACTTCTCTAGACACATATTCTATGAACTTACCACATACATGAACACAATTAATGACTAGTACATGACCACACTAAAGACATAAACTACTATGTCTACTAAAATACCTACACATGTACCTAATTATGAATTACTATTTCCAACAAACCTGGCTAGGCTTGTGTTTCTGATCCATGACTAATACTCCCTCCGTTCCTAAATAAGTGTCCTACTTTCCTTTTTGGGATGTTTCAAAATAATTGTCCTATTTCAAAAGTCAATGGTCATTTTTTATTTATTTCCTAAAATACCCTTAAAAAGGTATTCTCACTTTTTATGATGTTTTACACACTTGAGGGCAAAATTGGAATTTCAAAACATATGCATTGATGTGAAAACATTTAATAGGGTTTTCTTAAAAAGAGTGTTTTTTCAAAGGGAACGCTTAATTTGGAACGGAGGGAGTATATAAGATTCCTAGAATCAGCATGATAATTGGTTCATGGTTGATCACTATGGCAACTGGTTGAATTGCATGTAGTGGTGCCAGAAAACGATTTGATCGGTAACCATAATTAGGAGAGCATGCTTTTGGACCATAACTTGGGTATTGGATCATTATACCTCAATAGATGCTTGTTCAAGTGGCTTCAGACATAGTGTTTATGGTCACAGGGTGAAGTCTTTGATTAAGTTCTATCATTTGGTGATTCCAAGCTTCAACCAGGTTAGACTCGCATATTTCATCCTCTTCTTCGTTTGCACGTAGCTACTACTCTCCCAAACTCCTAATTTTAATTCCTTGAAAGGCGTTTCCTTGCTCGCTGCTATAATGTCTTTCTGGTAACTTTCTTTTTCCCTTTCCATTTTTTGTTGGACTTTTTACATTCTCATAAAAAATAATCTACGTAAAAATTTGTAAGTATTATATGTCATACCCAACTAAACACAAATATATTGTCCGCTCCCCTAATTTAAATTTAGTTTAGGTAGGTGACTTCTTAATTCAATTGATGGTAGGTTGTAAAATTATGGATTTAATTAAATTTTATAACAGTGTTGGGAGGTTTTCTAAAATTGCTAGTTTTACTAAAATTGCTTTTTTTTCATCACTGTATTTTGTTCAAGAGATAAGTTAGTATTGTCTACAATTTGTTTGTGCTTCATGATTGGATAAGTTAGTATTATCTCCCCAGAGATAATGGCGTTTTTAGGTGTTTTCTCTATTCATTTTACGACCAATTTCCAACAAGTTGTTCATGCTTCATGATTGTAATTTGATGTTATTTGATTCCCTTATAATCTAGCCTTATAATATACTGTATTTTGGTGGAATTAATTTCAAAACCATTGGGTTTCGATAAACACATACATCACCTATTGTGGGAAGAATAAAAAAGGTGTTGTTGCATGCAGTCAAGAGGCAATCACATGCGTGTAAGTCACATACACCAGTTGGATTGCTCTTGGACTAGTTGTGTTCCACTCCACTTGCCTAGATGAATCTCTTGGACTTGCTTTTGGGTCTGGTAATTATGTAGAAACCCAATTTTGAGAAATTAAAAATAAAATTGTGAAAAATTAATTCCAACACTATTTTAGTAAATTATTGGCACATGTTTTAGTCTAATAATTGAAGATCAAATATTGTGTCAATTTTCAACTTATTGTATGTTTAAGGTGCCACCTATCAACATTTTAATTGTCTAATCCAAAAAGTTGTTTTCTAAAATGGAAGTTATTTTCAAATTTTAATAATAGCTTATGTAGCCCAAATGGGAGACTATGGAATTTCTCTTATATGGGAAAACATAGTTCATTAATTTTGATAAACGAATTAATGAAAATATCCTTAAGTGAGGAATGACCCTGTTGAGCTTAATGAATGATTCATGATCACCCTTTTTGTCCATTGAGTAATGGTGCACCTTATTACTTGTTAACACTTTTTGTTGCCTAACATAGAGTTCTTATTTCGTGTGTACCTATTATTAGCAGTCCTTTATGGGTTAGGACTTGCCTTTTGTTTATCTACCCCTCTTTCTTGTTGTTGTATTTCTTCTATATATGCTTGATCCAGCTTGTTCTTCTCCCCTATTATCTGCTCTCTCTCTTCAGATTGTATCATATTTGATCTTTTACTTTGATTTCCACTAAGGTTCTTCTGCATTTTCAAGTCGTTTTCATACCTTTGATTATCGGAGTTTTTGCTTAAGTTTATTAGGGTGTGGAATTTTTGTTTCTTGGTGTTTTTTGTTTCCTGGAACAATCGTTGGTAAGGTTAATTCTACTTCTTTTATAGTTGAATGTGGTATTGATTGGTTTCTCGTGAATTGTGTTGTAATGCCCCGTATTTACATAAATCTTTTTATTTAATTAATTATATGTTTAATGTGTAACGGTTAATTTAAATTATTAGTTAATTTTACTATACACGTAATTATTGGGATTAAATATAATCGTGAATAAGATAACTTCGTAACCAAACTGTAATACCTTCAATATTTATTGATTTATTTTACGTGTGTATATTTGGTAGAATTATACACAAGGTGATAAATTTAAATATTGTTGAGATTAGTTGAATGTTGGGAGACATTGCATTAAATTGCTTTGAATGGAAAAGGATAATTAATTTGTGAGATATATATATATAGGTGAAGGAAGGAAAAGACAAAAGAAGAAACAAACAGAATAGAAAAAAAAAAAAAAAAAAAAAAAAAAAAGGGCGAGTAAAGAATGAGAGTAGCTTTCGTGGAATAAGAAAGAAGGTAGAAGAAGAAAAGGAGGATAGAAAAGTCAAAAGAAAAATAAGAGAAAGAAGAAAAGTGGCGTGGGAACAGAGGAAAGAAGGAAGAAAAAGAAGAAAAAGTGGGAGGTAGGGGGGGGGGTAGAAGAAAGAAAAGAAGAAAATATGAAGAGAGATAGGAGAGAGAAGGAGAAAAGACGGAAGAGAAGAAATAAATAGAGAAGAGAAGGAAAGGAATAAGAAGGGGAAAAAGGGAGAAGGGAGAAGCCGAGAGAGGCAGTAGCCGACGGTCCATCGCCGGAGCATGGGAAGTTTTAATCCGACTTATTTTATTCACTTATTTTGAGGTAGGTGTTAATTCTTGTACAGTGAATGATGATTAGTTTGGAAGCATATGTTAAAATTTTATTTATGCAAGGTGATAATAATTGATGATGATATATTTGAGGTTTATGATGGTTGATTTCATTGACAGTTGGACTATATTTGAGGTTGATGATTTGGAGTTTGTATTATTTGATTTATAGATTATTTTGAATATATAAATGCTTGCATGTGATTTGAAACATTATTTATTGTATAGGAATTCGATTTCCTACTGGGCTGTTGTTCGCTCACCCCAATATATTTTCAAGTGATAATTGTTGGAGGCACGTAGTAGAATTGAGGTCGAGATTTGGAGAAGTTATCGCATACATTTATTTTTATTTAAAGTTGATGTAATTTTATTCATTTGGTTGGCCAATGTATATTGATGATGATTTTGGGTTAACCATCACTACCCAGCTGCGCAATACTCTGTGTTTTCAAAAGGCATGTATTTTTTTTAAAAGAATTTATTTGTACGGAGCTCATAAAAATTATACCTGTTATTGTTTATAAATTTTGGGGCGTTACACAAACACTAGCACTAGAAGTAAACCGAAATAGGTTAGGGTTAAATTGTGCCCTATATAAGATCTTATGAGGGAAGTTATTAATTTTTGGCTTAGAAACGATTGAAAAGAATGGGGGTTACGACTGGGTTTCTACTTCATCGTCTCTACCACGAAATCAAATAAGTCTCTACTATTAAATTTATATAAGTTAACGTTCTATCCCATCATCATTAATGTCTTTGTTGAAACCCATCGTGAAATGTGTTCATGTATAAACCATACAGTGTGGGAATCGTGATGTCAGTGGTATGTTTGCAGGTTGCCAAACATGATTTTTTTAAATATATATATATTGTACGTTCCATACCAAAAGTTTAATGAGGCAAAAAGTAGGAATGAAAGTAACTTGTATAGTTTACCCAAAAAAAAAAAGGGGGGGGGGGTTAAAGAAAAAGTGGTTTTCCTTGGGTTACTATCTGATTGTGTAAAAGGGGGGGGGGTGAAAAGCTATGATTATATATATATATATATATATAACAAATTTTA